>JAXGGA010009297.1:0-52167 GCA_038373865.1 Uloborus plumipes
CCAAACAAGCGAGCAGTAGTCTATTATTAACAATAAATAAATGAATTAATAAATAAAAGAATAGAGCATCAACTACGGTCAAGTGAGAAAAACTATTGATTAGTGATTGCTCGAAAAATACAAAGAATAGTTGCTCCTTTTATTTCAAACAAAGGCATAGAAAATAAAAAAGCGAGAGTTATGCATTTTTGCTCCATTTCCGATATTCCATCACAGACATTAATACTTCATTAAGTAAATTACTTTCCGCAGATAATTGCGATGGTCAGATACGGCTCCCAATGTATTATGTAAAAGTAGTTACTTTGGAACGAAGGTAAAAACGCGAAACGAAGCATAATTAACGTAGTAGACGTCTGTTAATAAATGTTACCTTCTAACGTACATAATCTTATGTACATGATCTCATTATTTCCGGGGAACGGGGAGGACTGTTTAATCATTTTCGTCGAGTCCCGGAGTTTATAATGCAGCAGTCATCGGCCATTTCCCGTTGAGAACCTTTAGGGAATTCCGGAGACGATGAATAACGAGAATTAAATGCCGCGAAGGGACTTTCTACATATTACCGAATTCCATCTCGGAAAAACGGAAAATGATTCGAAGTAATAGTAGAAGTTTATATAGTTGCAGTAGAATGCTAAAATATCCGGATTAATCGTGACCATGGGTTGTTTGGATTTTCGAATATATCCAGGTATATACCATTCGGGAAAAAAAATATGTTATTTAATCGAAATTGGTTTTTCAGTATGTACATATATTACATACAATACACAGAACACTACAATATGTAATTACATTTTTAATAAAGGTCTACTCTTCTTATTTACTGCACATAAAGTAAAAATGAAAAATATTAACAATCTGTATGTACTCCGTTAGGAACAATTACATCTCACAACTGAGCTCTGGTGTTCGTGCGTGGATCGAGTTTAGCCTCACAGAACCTGATTTTTTAATCCTGAAAAACTTGGTCTGAACTGAAGTGAACTGAGTGAAACAAATAAAAATAAAAGTTAATGGAACAGATATTATAGAATTAGAAAGCGGTTAGTTATTTGAATTGTAAATAATTGTTAGTACTAAAATGTTTTTATAAAGCACTGCGTTCTCTTTTATTTTAAGTTTCTGACCATAATAACTGCAAGATATAAGGATGCTAGCTTCCAAAAGAAGTGAAAAAATGGTAAGATTTACATTCAATAGTTTGTAGAAAAGAATCCGACAAGTACAATTCAGAAAAGGCCCTGCTCCACGTCAGTAGAAAACCGGGTATAACTTTGATATACCCCCCCAAAAATTACGCGCCAAATCTGGCACTCCTTTTCGGACTTTTTAGGGTTGCTGTTTCTTATTTTGGTGTTGCCAATTTAGGTTTTTTCCAGCTTTTAGGTTTTTGCTGTTGCCAAATTTAGTATTTTCTTGAGTTTTGTACTATTTTTTGAGTTTTTTTTTAAAGTTTTGTAGCAACAAGTTTTTTGTGGCAACAACAAAAACAGGTATTTTTCTTGGCGACAGTAAAAAGTCGCCAAATTTCCGATTTGGGGCATATATCAAAGTAGTTCCGAAAACCGATCGAAACCGAAGGCAGAAACCGAAAATCCGAGTACTTTCCGTATTAACACTATTTAATTCATTTTACGTTTCTGCTTTACGTCAATGTGGAGCTTGGCCCTAACTAAACTACGAGAATTGGATGAAAATCAGTGTCGATGAAAACGCTTTAATCTAAGACCCCTATATAAACGAGCCGACGCATCAAGATTAAGTTTCACCACTTTGGATCCAGCTCGTGTTATGTCTTCTCTGGTGGTTGATGAATGGTTGTCTTTTCTGGCAAGTTATCGCGTTTTAACAAATTTTCAATGAGAGCAATTATTAGCGACACGTGAATTTGGCATAGCTTGGCACTGTCTGAAATTTTTCTCTGGAAACCCTAATGAAAAAGTGAAAGTAAAAGTAATGAATTGGATCCAAAGTGGTCGAACTTAAGCTTGATGCATCGGCCTGTATATATAGCGGCTCTACTTTAATCAGTTTATGTTATTCTTTTATTTCAGGAAATGTATCTGTTCCTTAACAATTGTCAAGCAATTTATTGAAATTTCATGCACATGCGTTCAGATTTTTGAGGGTGTAAACTCTCAACAATAGACAAAACTTTATTTTGAATTTTTTTTTACAGTTTAAAATGAAGTTTTTCTTTCTTCAAGAAGTAAAAATTTATTTTAAAAAATAAATTAAATTGTTTTTTAAAAAAAAGGTGTATTGCTTGCAAAATTATTCCAAATGATACCTGAAATGAAATTGTGACAGATTTCACCATGAGCAGAAATTACTTTAACTTGTGTGTCATTAAATATGACAGTGACACACGTAGTTGAGTTTTAATCTAGCTGAAGCAATTCTGACTGCGATGAAATCAAGTCAACAGTTGCCGTCAAACAGTTTATTGTAGTCCGACCTTAACACGTTTCGAGAGAGAAAAGTTAACAGGCATGAAGATGTACTTTTGCTCTTTAAAAGAGTTTCAGCTTAACGCTTTGTCAGTTTTTAATTAAAAATGGCTCAGACAGTACTGACAGAAAATTTACCGTAATTTTTTTTCTTGTCATCTTGTTCATATTTTTATTTCGTGCTTCTGAAGTTGACACTCTCAATAATTGTAGTAGCTGTCCTTGAACTATGTTCAAAGAAAATGCATTTCGAAATCCCTTCCGATTGAAAAACACTCACTAAAGGAAGTAGCAAATTTCCAAATCATCCTTTTCATTACAAAAAAAAAGAGAGAGAAAAGAAACATCTTTTGTAGCCAATTCCAACGGAGAAATTCATTGCCATCTAACTCAAATATTATACAATTCTACAAAACGATATCGATGATAAAACATCTATCTAAGGCCCCTATATAGACGAGCCGACGCATCAAGATTAAGTTTGACCACTTTGGATCCAGCGCGTGTTTGAGGGTCGTCTTTTCTGGCGAGTTTTCGCTTTTTGGTAACTTTTCACGTGAATTTAACAAAGCTTGGCAATGTCCCGAAACTTTGCTTTGGTAACCCTAGCTCCGCAACAATGAAAAATGAAAGTAAAAGTAAATGAGTTGGATCCAAAGTGGTGAAACTTAAGCTTGATGCGCCGGCCTGTATATGTAGCGGCTCTACATCTATCGTAACAGTGGCAGATTTACCATTGCTTTCTAAGAAGTAGCTTGTCTACCACTGCAATCGATATTTAATTTCAATGCGCGATCAAAATGATTTTGCATACACTGCTCCAAGGACAAACTTAAATTTTTGGAATGGGGGGGGGGGGTTGGTCTCAATAAACCGGACGAAAAAGAACATGCACACAATTTAAATCTAATGAGAAAAGACATTTAAATATGATTACATTTTTTGAAAAGTTTACAAAAAAAAACCTATTCCGCTCTATTTCCAAATTCGCCAAATCGTCAGACTATTTTACCGAATAAGGAGTTTTTGGTAGATCACGGCGACCTCCGATGACCTCCCATTGAGGTGTTTCTGCGCTCTGTTTCATCTGATTAAAAAATAATAAACGTTTTCTTTTCCCACCCTTGCTGAATTCTTGGGTGATGACTTAACCGAATCTGCAAACAGCAGGCCACACTTGATGGGCGAGCCCCAAGATGGCAGCGAACCCTTTTCCTCTCGGGGAACAGCAGGCGACAATCCCTTCCCATCGATCTCCGAACCCAGAGCCGTTTATTCTAAATATTCCATAAAAGTGGGTGGAGGGGAGACGCAGCTCACCTCCTTGTAATGTTAATGAACAGCCCTCGCCGAGGAACTGATACTTTAGGCGGGATTAAACGACAATAGACTTTATGACGACGCTCGCAGAATGACGAAGGGGCTCGAGTTATTGATCTCTACTTGTTAAATAAGGACTGTTGTAACTTTCGACGAGAATCTAAAATCAGATATGACTTTCTGAAGGTCCCGGTCTTGCAGTGGTTTGGTACCGAAATAGCTTTCGTGCAGAGAAAGGTTAGGTAATAAGTCAAAAAGATTAATTTTGAATTTTAATCCTCAAAACTTAATTTTCGGGAGTTGGTACTGTAACTATTTATGGTCTCATCTTCATCAGAAAGGAACGGAACAGTGATACATTGGTATTGGATCTTCCGTCTGATACATTAAAACTCAAAAACAGAAAAATCTTTCGGTGCAGATCAATGAACAAATGATCAAAAAACCTAAACAAATAGGTTGCTTTTAATATCTGTACCTCAGAACCAGACTAACGTAAGTCCATTTTCGTCATTTTTCGGAAGAGGGGAAAAACGATTGTCGAATACATCGTTAGTCCCCTCTACTGAAAAATGACGAAAATGGACTTACGTTAGTCTGGTTCTGAGGTACAGATATTTGCTTTCATTTCGATTGTGCCTTTTCAACCAAGCGCAAATCCAGAGGGGGGGGGTCCATGACCCCCCTCCCTTTAAGCGACCAAATATAGCATAAAACTGCATTTTTTAAGTCTAATATTACAGAAAAATAGACAAACACCCCCATTTTTGCTCAAAAATTGCCCTTTTACCCCCCCCCCCTTCCAAAAACGACCCCCTATTTAACCACAAGCTGGATCCGCCCTTGTTTACAACATTATAAGGATTGGAGATAAATTATTTCAAGGTAAAAGTTTTGTCGTTTTTGTTTCTTTTGTTATGCCTTCCCCAGCTTAGTAGTTTGGGTAATGTGTGCTTATTGCGAAATTTTTTAAGAACCCAATCGAGATTACAATAGTTTTAAAACTCTCATTGGTAGAAACATAAGTATTTAAATGGAGAAAATTGTTTTAGTGCTGAAAACATACTATGTTCATTAAATCATTTAACGGGAACAGTTTTTGCAAAAACACAGCAACCTAAACATTTAATAGTCAACAGACCACAGTATGAATGTAATGCTCCATATGAGAATTCAAAAAAAAAAAAAAAATCTGAACAGCTGATAGTCAACAGATCGCAGCATGAATTCAATGTTCTTATAAGCATTAAAAAAAATCTCACTGTAGAAAGCGCAAGACTAGTGATACATTTAATTCACCATATTAAAATGTTTAGAAAGAAAGAAAGAGTAAAAAGGAGCTGTGACTAGCAGTAAATCCAAATTTTATCCATTATGAGAACAGCAAGCATCATGGTAGATCCCTGTAGAGGTTTCTTAACGCTATACAGTCAAACCTGTCTATCTCGGATTTCACAGGACAGAAGAAAAATTCGAGATACGGAGGTTGTGATAAAATTTACAAAAATTAGCAATTGAAACAAAGTCAAATACTTAGCAGCTTGTTTTGCATTGATATTGTTGAATATTTTATTGTGCGACATGTTGTGAGTCCACGTTTTACTAATTGTGATGACTACATCGGTAGCAAGTTAATGCATACCTTTAAGTACGAACACAGTCTTTGAATGATTGTGCAGAAGATGATTTTTGTCTCCACGTTGTATACTATTGATTAAGGTGGCTGGAGATGAAATTCAAAAATGAGAGTCGGCAAAATTCGAGATAGAGAGGTTTTCGGGAAAAATCATTCGAGATAAACATGAGAAAAAACATTAAATTTATGCTGTAAAAGCTGGGAAATTGAAAAATTTCGACATAGAGAGTTTTTTGAGATAAGCAGGTTCGAGATAAACAGGTTCGACTGCATAACCTTTACTCCACTTTACTATGCGTTAACTTTCGAGAAGAAACAAAAAAGGCTTCCGAAGAAATCCTCTCGAATTAATTGCTGCCCTCTAGGATGGGATTCTAGTTTAACATTCAGAATGTCAGACTTTCAATCATTGAGCCAATTTTTGCTTTTACTTTGTCTTCCTCGAGATTACCAATGTGTCCGACAGGGTGATCCATCATAGATGAGCGAGGGCAGACATCAGAGTCCCTGTCATAAAAGCCGAGTTTAATAGAAAGTAGTTTTACCTTAGCTCTGGAAAAGAGAGAAGTAAAGAAACAAGTTATTGTTGAGTTTCTTTTTTGGTGTGTGGTGGGGAAAAAGAATATAAAAGATGCGATTCTGGAAGCCATGTGGCGGATAAGTTAGAGATAAAAGAAGTCGATGAAAAGCCTGAGGGGGAATACGTAATTAGATATTTTAATCAATATGTTTCAAGCATTCACAAAAAAGCAGATGAGCAGCAAGCAGTTCACGAGGAGCTACAGAAGAATCTTAACAAAAAAGGGGGAGGAGGAATATAGGCCATACGAATTAATGAAAGTGCTGATTGAACAAAATAATCTACAAATTAAGAAAAGGTACATGAACAAACTAGCGAACACACGAGAAGTTATATTTTGAATTTAAGAGGATGAAATATAAATCTGAGTGAGAGAAAAATTACAAAAATACACAATTCGGCCCCAAAAATATGTAATTGCATCGACTCGCCTTTCCTTTTTCAGTACGTACATCTAAATGACTGCTCGGATTAAGCGGAGTCCGGTTTAATAGGGTCCGGATTCATGTAAGGATTCACTGTGAAAGATCACACAAAAGTTTAAGGAGCAATTAATTGTAGACTTACATTTAAAAAAAAAAAAAAGTCAGTTGCGCTATCGATGGAACTGAATTTCGTAGCTGTCCGGATAAAGCGAAGTTCGATTTATAGCGTCTGGAAGAATGCAAACTTCCATCGATCGATTCCCAGGTAGCACAAATAACCTTTAACCGTTTTATAAACGTTTTTAATCGGTTGTTACAACGTTAATGACCATTTTACAACCTTTAAAAAACAAAGTGTGCTACTTGGGCAAATATAACAAATCTCAGAGGGAGCTGAGTAAATTACACTCTGTATAACGAGAGCTGGCGGGTCAAAGCAAACTTAATATCCCGATCTCTGCACTTTTCCCCTTATGGTTGTCATAGTTACAGTGCTATAGACTTTTTTCCCACTTAGCTTTTACAACAATGGTTGAATGTAAATGATTAAAATTGCTTTGTACGTAAACTATTATTCAATTGATAAATCAACGTTGATAAGGTGCAACTTGCTTAGAAATTTGAGCTATATTTATGTGTGCCTAGAAGTTTTAGAAAACGTTCAGAAATAGCTGAGATATGAGGTGATAATTAAAAGCGTAAACCTAATTCGATAAACATAAAATAAATGAAATGCCTCAACAGCAGTGCATAAAAATAGATTGAAGCTGTTTTCTTTCGTACGGTTTCCATGGAAACGATGCAAAATTTCTAAACTTGATGCGCCTATTTTAAAGTAACAGAGTATAATATGCTTCAATTTCTTAATTCAAATCAGTGGTGCTCAAACTTTTTCTACTCGAGAGCAGCAACATTTGAAAATATTTCCTCATTTTCTAAATAACTAAGGAAACTTGGAAAAATTGAAAGAAAATTACAAAACAATCACTCTTGTATTCAGGTGCTTATTTTATAAAATGCATGTTTTTCAGAAACCAATTTCTGAATATTTGGCTCCAAATTTGTGCTATTGTCACTTTTCGTGCTTTTCGATTTGTAAAATTGAATTAATGAAATGAAAGGTCACACGGCTCAGCGGGGGGGGGGGGGAGGCAGATGTAAACCGCAAGCCGTAGGAGGTTGGGCACCACTGATTAAAAAAAAAAAAAAAAAAAATCCTTTTTTTTTTTCTGTTTACAAAGAAACAAAAGAAAGATTCTTGAAAAGAAATTTGATTTAAGAGTTTTGCAGAAATCGTTTTCTATTTTTTACACATTTACTTCTTGAAGCTTATTTACAAGTTCCTCATTTTTTTTTTTTTTTCCATTCGTTTCTTCTAGCACGGAAATAAAATTTAACAATTTAGATAACTGGTAGTCGGGCAAACTCCCATAAACCGAGAGGCGAGACTTAAGGATTAACATTTAAACAATACCGTGAGCATGTTGTAAGTCCTTATTCAAAAGAAGTCGTGATTTTCCCATTTTATTTTGCTTCTCTGAAGCTATTGTTCACGAATTTTTTCGCAACATAACTGCTCGACACAGCCACTTCTACTTGAAGAAGAAAGAATAGAGAAACTCGTATTTTGGATTTTCAAGCACGAATAAAATAATATTCATCAAAAATAAATATATTTGAAATGTAGGTCACACATTAGGGCAGACGAAGTCACAAAGTCAAAAGATCTTATTTTTCTAAATTATTTTTCATTGATGTTAATTTTTCCAACTCTACGGCAGTACAGTTTAGAATGCATAAAAAGGCAATAATGTGGTAATGCACAGTTCTTGTCTATATTTATTATGTAGCGCAGGCGTATTAGGGGAAAAAATCATTAACGTAGATAAAACCATCAAAATGTTCATAACTAGAGAGAAATGTTCATAACTAGAGTGCATACAAGAATTTTTATGTATTTGGCAATTTTTGACGAGCTCAATTTTTCATTTTCAAGCTCTTCTGCTCATAAAAATAGCTTCCAAAGAAATGCAAAATATAAATTAGAAACAAAAAAACAAGCAAGTGTTCAGTCGACAAATTACTAGCCTTCTTAGAAAGACAATTAAAAAAAAAAACTTCGTTCTAAACATGTCAAACAAAAATCGTTTGCGAAAGGATAATTTTTCAATCGTCTGCCAAATAAATAAATAAAAATGCAATCATCAACTTTAACTATTTACAGAAATTTACAGTTATTTCGTTTATTTACATTTTGTATTTTTTCTTGTACGCACTATCAGTTTAATGTTTCACATTTTACATAATACAAAACAGCTACATTGCTCAAATTTGGCTAAAAATGAATACAACGCATTTATGTAGAAATATTTTTAATGTTGAACTACATTTCTAATGAATTGAACCACTCACACGATCTAAAGGCCAATATATCTCCATGCTTACTGGAATTTTATATTTATTTTGCTCACATTGATGTTTTTTTTTTTTTTTGGGGAAAAATTTATTTCCCAGAAATTGAGGCATCCATTTTGAAGAACTAAATTAGAATCGGAAAACAAGACTACCCGACTTAGTGTGTTTTGTGTGTGTTTTCAGTGCTATCTGCGAGAAGTCACTTTGAACGCACCAACGAAACCGATTCGTTTTCCTCGCAGCAGCGGATGATCCGTGAAATGAACTGAATTTTTCCATTTAGTGTTTACTTCGTCTTGTTTGACTTTCCTCTACACAGTTGGCCGTCTCCCTTCTTTCCTTCTACAAAAGAGAAATCCGTACAAACATGTTGGAACGGGAGCGATTGTGTAACAGTAAACGCGCTATTTTAAATCGATGTTATTTGGTAAATATTATGCAGATTGGAATGTATATTCTGTATGCATCTGATGCAGTGGTTGGAAAAACTACATATTTTTTGTAGCGAACTACAACTACAACTACTTTCTTATAAATGTAGTTAACTACAGCTACAACTACTTTTTTTTTAATGTAGCGAGCTACACTACTTTCGAAATGTAGTCGCTACTTCGCTACTTTTCAAAAACATATGAGAAAAAAAATTGAATTTTCACTGTAGGAATTTAATTTTGACTTTCAAGGGGGTTGGCAAGGGCGTAGCTAGGGAGGTGCAGCTGCACCCCCTAGATCAGAGTCAATGGGAGGTCACTGTGACCTCCCATTTTATTTATTTTTTTGACAAACGATTTTGTCCCCTTTCCTGCTTTTCATTGTAACATGCTGATGCAGACAAATAAGTTCGTATTTTATTACTCTGTGAAATTTGGAATTACATTCGGTCATTGAGAGTCTCCCCCCCCCCCTTCGCCTCCTCTCCCACCAATAAGTTTTAAGTCCTTGGCGCCACATCAGAAAATCAGCTTCATTCTTTACCTAACACGGATCCTTGTACCAAACCCAAATTTGTCTTTTAGCATGAAAACAACTTTTTTAATCTGAGTATGCGAAGAATAAAAATTTTAGGGTGAAATATTATAAGTAAGCTTGCCTGTTTTTGAGGAGAAAATTTTTAATTTACCGAATGAAACTCAGAACTTTACTGAATGATTAAAAAAATGCATTCTTATCTATGTCTACCAAAAGAGACGTGAGGCATCACAAAAATGAATAAATTAATTAATTAAAGAAAAAAAATAAAATAAAATGAAGTTCAGCCTTGCAATACTGTCTCACAGTTTTCAAATTTCATCAGCCAATTTGTATCGGATAGGAACTTTTTGGGAGGTCACAGTGACCTCCTATTGGGGTGCCACTGCTTGCACACCCCTAACGTGAGTCCTGGCTACGCCCTTGGGGAGTTGGGTCTCGGTCTGAACACCATCCCTATTAATACGCCACCGATAAAATGAAATGAAAACGTTTTTCCAATTGTGTCAAATGATGTCAAAAATATTTAATAATTGATTTTTATTATTTTAATATTTTTCAATACTCCGTCACTAAAGAAGCAAAACTAAAGAAATATGAAAAACATACTAAACGGTACTAGTATTCATTATGAAATATTAATAAATAAGCTATCTGAAGTGTGAAACATAACTAAAAATGCTTAACTTACTTCAATATGCAGTTTTAAATTGTATGCGGATGACTTAGAAACAGAAAGTTTTTTGTTCAAAGTGCAAAGTTTGCACGAAAATCATTTCAATAACTGTGAAGTATTTATTATACGCCGGCCAGGGCAGCTCGATATTGTCATCTTCTATCAAATTTGTATCCTCTTCTATTAAAATTGCTGCCATGTTTGGTGGACATTGGAACAATAATCCAATTGAGCATTGAGCGCTAAAGCATTCATTTATATGACATTCTCGGTTGCTATAAAACACTAACACTCAGTTATCACTCATTCATAAATTTTCTTTCCTCAGCCATACACTATATTCAATGCAAATATTGGCGGAATATGAAAATGGTGGCGCCAAAGAAACCAATGCCGTCTAACATATAGAACTTATGGCGTCAAAATGATATGCCTGAGGTCAGCTCGAATTTGTATGATTCATTTTTCTCACTGCTTTCGCAAGGGAAATCGTGTACGATATGCGCCAGTCAGACGCGATTGAATCTTTTTTTTTTTTTTTTTTTGCTCCATTAGAAAGTAGTTTTATGAAATCGCTACAAACTACAACATTTTTGTATCGCGCTACTCACTACACTACTTTTTTTAAAAAGTAGTGCGCTACACTACAAACTACTAAAAAATGTAGCTACTACAGTAGTTTCGCTACTTGTAGCGCGCTACTTCCGACCACTGATCTGATGCACGTTTCAGATACGCATCTTCGTAGCTTGGAGATCATGTTCTTTTCAACTTTAAGTTTAAGTAGGTCGTCAAAAAGAGAGCAAACGATTCATAAATTTTATTTTGCAAAACTAATGACATCATCGAGATATTTTAAAACTTTCTTCTTTTCTTTTGAATTTTCGCGACTTGATTCAATCAATCACAACAACCAAGAAACATAGCTCATTCTTATGAGTGCCAACATATAGACTACGAATTATGCGTATACAAGAACAATTTGTACAATAATGGCAGCAAAAATTGCCCCAGCAACAGGCTGTAATAGAAGTCGCCACAAAATATCACATTTTGAAGGAGACGGGATATGAAATTTTGAGTTGGTGACAAGGAAGAGGAGGGAAGCAAGAATTGAAACATCACACATTTTGATCACAAAATTAAATATCTGACGCATTTTTAAAGCAAAGTCGAAGGTTTGGCATCCAAAAGAAGTTGCCCGACTCCTGCATTTAAGGCCTTCTTCAATGGTAACTCATTCTTCTACATTGCAATTTAGTTTCAAGTAACCTTTGCAGAGCTTTCCTTTTCATTAGCATTGTATTTCAAATACAGATTTTTTTTATTTTAATCCAATGAAATTTTCACATTTTAAGTTCTGTAATGAATCAGGATGAGAGGAAAGGAGGAACACAGAAAAGCACTAAAACCATCACTTAGGTTTGATGTCTGCCAGCACGAAACGAAACAGGATGCTTCGACAACACATATTTCGGAATGACTTCATTCGCCTTGCAAATGACAGGGTACTCGCGCGCTAATCTCCTCGGATTAAAAAAGGGTTTGTCGGAGATATAGGGCAGCCATTCGTAACCTCCGCAGTTTACCACCCGAAGGTTTGCAGAAGCCCGAGGATTCACCCGACGGGATGCGATTCCTTCACGACTTCCAACAACCGCTCTCTGTCAGTTCTCTACACATTTTTATACATTAGCTAAAATCTCCAGAAAATAAATATGTCAAGGAAGCAGGATCGGAAAGAGTGTGTTAATTTAAAGTTCTCCAAAACAGGCTGTTAATTCTTACGGTTCGTTTTTTATGTGAAGTGGAGTCTTGACTTAACGCTTCATGCCCCGACGGGACTCAGAAGTCCTGCTTATACAGTCGACGCTCGATATAACGACCATCTCCGTCCGACAGAAAAGGGTCTTTATAACGAGTGGTCGCTATAAGAGGTAGAAAATAGAGTATTATTGGGATAGAGTTGGGCTTTTCCCACCGGTCGTTATATTGGAATAGTCTTTATAACGAGTGGTCGTTATAACGAACGTCGACTGTATTAATTTCGCATTATGAATCATAAACGGCTCGAATCATGCTGAAACTTTTGAGTACCACTCCTTGTACTTTTCTGAGAGGCCGGCGAAGCAGTTTTCTTAGGGGGCCTAAGGCGTAGGGAGAATTAGACCCTCGATATTTTCAAAATTTTTGTACTCGGTATATATGTTGTTTGATGTATTTTCAACTAGAATAACCAAAACGAAATTTTTTTAAATTCATTGTTAAATTAATTTGGGACATAAAGGGTTAAACGGGGGGTGCGTCCCAAGCCCCCACCCCTTAAAAATTAAAACAAAAAAATAAAGTAAAGAAAACTTCAACGCAAATTGTTGTTTTAATTGAATAGTTAACCCATTTATGCCCAAGTTTTTTTTAACAATTTTTTTTCAATTTTTGTCTGCTTAAAACTCTTACTTGGAATGGTTTACATACATTTTAGGCTTAAAATAGTTCGCCGTTGCCATAGTTATTAAGTTATTTAACGTCTTGTTTGTGGGATTTTTGCAGATATGTGAGCAAAATACAACCTTACTTGACTTTACTTGTGCAAAGTAATATTATAGAAGGCATCTCTGATCAATTTTAAGCAAATCATTTTAAAATAGTTTAATTTTATGAAAAATAAGTTCACAAAAAAAAAACTTACTTTCTGTGGCTACCCATGCTGGATCGTTGCTTGACTGATTTGTCTAAAAGTAGCTGTCAATAAATAAACTCTGATGTCCAACGAGTGGCTCTAACTGGTTTTCTCAAGAAGAAGGACTATTTAACTTGTGAAAAACAGCTTTAGTAAAAGGATACACCCATTACAGGATTTTGTATACAGTAACTAACAAGCCTTTCGTTTTTAGGTTACTGGGCATAAATGGTTAAAACAGTTTACATTTTTACATTGGACGTTTTCAGAAATGCATAATCAGATTTTAAATTTTACTCCGTGAAGCATGAGATATTGACCATGAAGTGCTGAGTTTCGAGTAGGATTTGCATCATCTGGGTTAAATAACGAACTTGGATCGTAATTACGATAACTAATATTTTATTGAACGAAATAATGCGTAGCTAAATTAATAGTAACCAAATGTGATCTTTCGTTCTTCGATCGATGAAAATAGAGCAATTTCAGATAGCTAAATTTTAAAATGTTGCGTCATATTTCGCCTTCCGTTCAGAGGCGGGTCCAACCGTACGCGGACTAAGCGGCCGCGTGGGGCCCCGTCAATCCGTGATGCGCAATGGGGCCCCAAAATTCTCCTAGAATCTAAACTTCGATTGCACTGGTTTTAGATATAACTGCAACCTGTAGCTAAACGAACGAGCATTTTTGCAGCCGGGGACTAATACCAATAGGATAATAAGGTCCAACCTAGGGGCCCCGCTCTGGGGGCCCCTGGGATAAATATGATGTGTTTGAACCATTTCAAATCTTCTTTAAGCGAAATACATCACTAGAAAAAAAAAAAGAATCACTTAAACGTTGAAAGAACGTGTATAGCAATGACATTGATGCTTGCACTTTAGAAGATGAATTTGATCCTTTTGTTATGTTTCTGAAAAAAAAATGAGGACTCATTCAAAAGAACATCTGAAAATTCAGACAAATGCATTAGGTGAAAGATCGTTTTCTGTTTTAAAAAGAGTAAAAAATTATTTACGTAGTAAAATGGGAGAACAGAAACTTAACAACTTAGAAATACTGTATACTAGGTGACCCGTGCGGAATTCCGCAAAAAAAAAAAAAAAAAAAAAAAAAACTCTAAACTTAAAATTTAATACGACAATTTTTATTGGCTTCATTTGCACAACATCGCCATCTACTGCCTTCGTTCTGACAACTTTTCAAAGAGATCAAAGACACGTTCACTTTTACAACTACTACAAAAGTGATACCCTATATTAAAATCAAATACCCAAGGCTACTACTAAACTAAATACTAACGTTATCGCAAAACTACCATAGTATTTTGAAACAATAAAAGTTACAATTAAGGTTTACCGAGCTAAGCCTTGGCTTGAAATGTCGCATTTAAAATTGATTTGAACAACAATGTAACGATTTTGACAGTTGAGCAAAAAATTTAACTTTTTCAAACTTCAATCGCTTATAAGTCGCTTAAACGTGGATTTTCGAGATTCTCGTTACGCGGCGCTAGCGGAGAAACGTTCTAAAGAACGCATTTTTTTTAATCTTTCGAATGAAATCAAAATGGAGACGATACGACAATTATTTCGCTAGATAGAGTCAATTTTGTGCCCAAAAATTGAAGTTCGAATAAAAAACGAACCGACACTTTTTAGAGGGTGGGTCTAATTTTCGTCAATAGCCCGCGGGATAAGCTTCAAAATCATAAATTTTCTTGCAATTCGATAAAGAAATGAGCGAGTTTCGACCGGGTATAGGATTCGGCTTAGAGAAATAATATATGGAGATTGAACAGAAACTGTTGAACCGCGTCGACACGGAAAACATAATTTTTGATTTTGCTGCAATTACATCTAGACGAAAATTAAAATGAGGTATGTAAATAAAAAATATTGGTAAACTGTATTGAGTTTTTTCTCGGGGGGGGGGGGGGTTCTCCCCCCTTTTTTAGATTGGGATGGAGGGGCCCCTAAAACTTTTACCGCTTGGGGCCCCCACTTCACTTGATCCGCCTCTGCTTCCGTTTCTAAATTAGAATTTAATAACTTTATTAAAGCTTCGAATACGAATGATTAAATATTTATCTTCTGTATTGGGACAAATTACAACTAATTCTGAACAGTATTTGTCCTACTAATGACTGCCGTTCCTTCTGTAAAGCTATGTATTCGGGAAATTTAAGACAAACAAAAATACTAGCTGTAATAATCCTTAAATCATTTTTTTTAATTATAAATGAATTTTTAAAAAGAGAAAACTAAAGCGCTTTTCAGTTTAGTCGCGTTTTTAGATTAAAATAATATGACAAACGGATTAATACGTTTGGGTAGGAACATTTTATTAACTTAACGACTAATTTTAATCTGAACAAATGATTAAAGCATCCAACAGTAATTCGAAGTTCGGCGGATTTTCTGTAATTATCGTATTTAGGGCATGGCCACACAAATAACTGCACTTTCCTATGCTGATTTATCCTATGCTTGCTGCCATTTCCTAAAGCCAGCCTTACAACTTTTTGGTTACTTAAATGTAAATAGTTTAAAAGAACTATTCAAAAAGAAGAAATTTTGTTCACATTCGTGTTTGCTTTATTGAGCTTTCTTTCATGCTTATGAACAGAAGCGCCCCGATACAAGGTCACGAGAGATCACTGTGACCTCCTAAAAATTTTTTATTCCAGAATTTTGTCGTCAATATTTAGAGACAATATTACTCCATAACATGCTTTGTAATGATGCTTAATGTTTCAGACATCTGTGCATGTTCGTTTATTATTTCATTTAGAAACAGGATTACTGTCCGTTTGCGTATTGTGCGCCTGGCAGCCACTAACGCTTCCATTTGAAAAAGGGGAGATAGGTTCAGGATGCGCACTTCCCGATGCCTTCAGTTTTTGTTGGCTTGCTACGTCCTCGTTGCATTTCCCCCCTATTTAGAGAAAGTCAGAAGAGACTTGGCGCGTGCGCAGATTCGACGGAGGTTTCGCAAAAAAAATGTTAGACATTTGAGAAGTTCCTCTTCTCACTATCCGTCCGTGAAAACCGCTCCTGGGGCCCTACTCTCATTGTATCGTCAATATAGTCGATACCGAGAATACGGGTTTTTTGTGCCCCGTGACGTCACATCTCGTGAGACACGAATAATCGCTAATCTCAAAGCCACTTCTAATTTAAGGTATCTAGAATCTCGCCGAGAAGTTTACGACAGGGTAAGAAGACGTGAGATGCCTTCCTCGGCAGTGAGAATCTGTTTGTTTATTCCATTTTTTCTCAACGCGGAGTTTGCCACAATGTTTATAAGTTCTGAAAATGTGGTTTAGTATGTTTTTACATTGAGAGTCAAGATTTTTTCTTTATTTTGAGTTTGAATTTGGGAGAGGCATCCATTTATCGGCAGTAATTGGAACTCTGCAACTTTGCCGATTATCTATAATCATCTTATTTTACTGAGAAATTGGCCAAAATTTTTCAAATTGAAATTACTTTACCAAAACTTGAATTTATATATTTACTTAACCAGGGTGTCGATCTAACCAAAGGGGGAGGGATACATTTCCTTTAATAAAATGAGCTCTTTACTCAAATTCTATTTTCTACCAGGGGAGGGGGGGGGAGCATTTCGTTTTTATCGTATCGTATTTAAGTTTAATTTTACCTCACAGAACAATTAAATCATCGTTTTTCAAGTCTTGAAATGATAGTAAAAGCATAAAACATGAATTTGTTTATTTCAATTCTCAAACATAAAGTGTTTTAAATGCATTTTGGAAAAAAGATCCGCAGACATGTGATTTAGGATCCATTTTTCTCTTATACATTGCCCCAAAAATAGGGACTTATACTTAATATTTAGAGAGTGAATATATATCTCTTATTGGCGAAAAGGCCAAAATATCGCGAAAAGCAGAATTGAGTCTATCAAAATC
The DNA here is from genome assembly GCA_038373865.1 of Uloborus plumipes. Classification (NCBI taxonomy): domain Eukaryota; kingdom Metazoa; phylum Arthropoda; class Arachnida; order Araneae; family Uloboridae; genus Uloborus; species Uloborus plumipes. Next base: position 17,095 of record JAXGGA010009297.1, read on the forward strand.
ATTGCAAAAAGCGCAGCACATGCAGTAATTTTTACCCCTCTCGAAAAACAAATGTTTTAAATACACGTTTTGAAAAAGTGATACCTAGACACAGGGCACGACTTTGTAGGACATTGATCACGAGCTTTATGTGCTGCCCCCCCCCCCCAAATAAAAACAATACAATTAAATAGTAAAATATTTTGGATTTCAAGTTTTCGAAAGAGTATTTTTTAATTTATTTTTCATCTTGTCATAGTGCGATATGAAATTTCTCCATTTTAAAAACTTTAGATGGATTTAAGGCCTTTTTTTGCCCTGCCCAGACATGTGATTTTTCTTTACTTAGCATTTAAAGACTGAAAATACAACTATTATTGCGAAAACAAAAATGAGTAACGCAAAAAGGGGACTTTTACTTAAAGCCTGAATTTAAAACTATTATTGCGATAAAGTCAAAATATCGCTGAAAACAAAGTCATGAAGTTAAATGATTTAATTTAACAAATATTTTTAAATATTAGTATTATTTTTTAAAAGTATTTATAAATTTTTTCATGTTTAGTCGAAGCATTTGATACATTGAAATGAATTCGTATAATGTATTTCGACACCTTACTTCGCTTACGCTTGTATGCTCGTATGTGTTGAAAAGATGTACTAATTGCGATTTAAAATTCTAATATTTTTAAATTCCTGAAACACAACACCTTAATCTGCCCGAATGCTTTTAATAGTTGGCTCTCAAATCTTTTTGCCATCTATTGCGGAGGCTAAGCTAAACCAGAAAGTTAAAGCAAAATGCACGCGCGAATGTTGATGTAACGCGAGCGAGATATACTAAAAATACTGTCATTTGATTGGTCAATCGTTTTTCCATCTCGATACGCGGTAGAAGGAGAGAAAATTCTCGCTTGGGCACATTAGGGCTTTCAGATTAGTACAAAATTTGACAAGCGACTACTTTTTCGGCTATTCTTGCTTGTCGTGAGGGAGTAATAGACGTCACTGGAAGTTCCAGGAAGTTTCAGAGTAGGGCCCCTGGGACTCGGTAACAGTTCCACTAAAAGGGTAGATGGGTTGTTGGTGATAACTTTCCGAAGTTTTCAATTTAAAACTTGCATTTGCTATATCCTTTCGACATATTCAACTTAACTATGTATTTGAAATTAGCATCGTTCCACGTTGTTTGGTACGATTCAAATGATTTTCATTATTCTTCCCCTTATTGTTATCTTACCTAACACCCCTATTTTGAAAAGATCAGAGAAGACCTGACGAATGCCTAAATGCGCGGAGGATTTTACCAAAGAAGATCAGACAGTAAAAAATGAAGTTTATGGCGCCTTCCTTGCTTAATATGGCAAACACAACAAATAAAAATTCTTCCCACCCTTTTCAATCTTTTAAAACAAAATGCCTCACATTAAAAACAAGACTTCAGTAATGAACTGCTAACGCCCGACTGAACTGAATTCTCATTCTTTTATAAATACGTGCAAAATAAGTTAATCGGAACCGGAACCTAAGGACAAGTTGCTACTTTGGTTATTCCATTGTAATTCTAGCCGCGTCGCGTCCTGAAACTGACCTTTAACCAGAGGGTACGTTTCGTCTTCAGACGTTCAGTTTTTGTACCTCGTTTTCAAAAAAAGAGAAATAAATGCTCTTTTTTCCTTTCTCGGAACTTTGTTAAACATATAAAACATTCCATTTTTTATGTGGTTAGTCATTTACTTTTGATTGGCATGTCGCTCCCATTTATTGTGGCAAGGGTGCCTATCCCCCCCTAAGCTCAATGGCGCAAATCCCCCCCCCCCAAATCACAACCCTCTTTTTTTTATATTTTTACCCCTTTTTTTATTTATTTATTTTTAAATATGTATTTATTTTTTTAAATTATAACTTATTTTTTTTATGTATTATTAATTTTTTAAAAGTTCGAATCATGCGCAGAATAGAATCGCTTTTTTTCCCTTCCAGACATTCCAAGCACATACATACACACAAATAATAATAATAATAATAATAAATGGAAGAAATAATTTAAATCAAAAAAATAATTATTCAATAATTTTTATTAAAAAAATCCGTAAATAATTTATATTAAAAAAACAACAAATAAATATTTTAAAAAAATTTAAATAAATTAGTTAAAAAAGTCCCTTCAAAAATTTTGATGGCCCAACTTGCGACACCCCTGTATTGTGGAATCCTCTACCTCAGCGTTTCTCAGCATTTTTCAGCTCATGTACCACTTCGTTGTACACCGTGATGGATACCACTGCGGAACGATAATTGTATTGCGTGATTTTTTGTGTTTTTTTTTATTTGAATTAAACATTTAATAGGGTGACGACATTTGCACATCGCATAATGAGAAAAAACGCATCGAAACATGACTAAATTACGCCGGATATCAAGTGACTGAAAACAATAAATTCACTTTATCTACCATATGTTTCTTTTAAGTTTTGTATCATTTTACTATTTTGCCATATTTCGTGACAAAAAAATAGTTTTATTAAAAACATAAAATTACAAAAAACAATTTTTTTTTGAAATTCACTAATGACTAACGGCTAAATTTAAAAAAGCGTTTGAAAATAAAAAAAAAAAAACTGATTGTTGGGTTTTTTTGAAAAATAATTAAAGCTAAATGAAAAATTAAATAATTGTCTTTGCTTTCGTATTAATACCGGTCGATTTGTGCTGCACTCATAGCTCGTTGTTAACCATTCATTTTATTCACGATTGAAGTTACTTGGATTTATTGCATTTAACACAAATTGCAGGGTAATCGTGCAATCATAGCAATATGGAATTGCTTTCGGGGGAAAACCGATTTGAGCAATCTCAGAAAATCGATATTTCATGTTCGGGGCGGATTTGATCCTTTGAACCTCTCTTTCGAATGCGTGACCGGGCTTTTGAGGAGAAAAAAATTACCAGTAGAAGAACCACAGCTATGGTATTCATACATTTCAATTGCGAAATGCTGTTTTCTATTTTTTTTGAGCATCTCAATTTTCTTCTTGAAGCCTTGGGCAAGGAAAATTTTAAAAAACTGACTTTCTAACGACGAAATGGAAGATGGCAGAAACAAGATATGCACACACAATTCTGTACCTCAGAACCAGAACGACGTAAGTCCAAAAATGGCGATTTTCACTAATGGCGCATTGTATGTAGAATGTTATTCCGCACAGGGCCGATTAAGATATCACGGGGACCTAGGCCAAATACTTTTTTGAGGCCCTCTGTACTGAGGCTTTACAATTTTAGACATAGGATTAAACAAATTTAGGCATTGACTACAGTAATTTTAGCCATTTGGGGGCCCCTAAATCGTAGGGCGTGGGGGCCCTAGGCCGCGGCCTATTCAGTAATCAGGCCCTGATTCCGCATCGACTCATGCAAACGTTATTCCATAAGAGAAATTAATTAACAATTTTTATCAGCCTTAAAAGAGCTAGAGTCCCTTTGCATGCATCTGGCAATTGTTTTCGCACTGTACTGAAAATTTACAAAAATGGACTTACGTTAGTCCTGTTCTGAGGTACAGAATTTTGGTTTTTGACATTTAGAAAGTTTCGTCTTTTGAATTTAAATGCAATATTTAAAAAAAAATTCAATTATGATTCTTTTTATTCATTTCAAGTGATAGAGCAGAGCTAAATTTTTTATTTCAATTACAAAGTGTCCAAATACGCTCGAACACATTTAAAAGGCGTATTTCCGATTTTCGGTACGTGGCACATGCTTCTAGAGGCGTTAAAAATATTTCAGGCTCAGTTTGTGTAGTTGTAATGTTCTTGAAGTCGTTCACAAAAGCTGTCACGTTTTAAGGTGGGAGAGGGGGTTGTCAGTGACTCTGTGACAAGGCTGAAGGGAATAACAAGAAGTGTGCACATGTCACAATTTTTGAAATGAAAATATGTTCATGAAAAATAGCGTGCTATGGGACAAGGGGAAACATGACATAAAAGGGGATGTAAAAAAGGGGGGGGGCAACGTGATTTATGGACAGCCCTCATAGCATTCTACTCTATCATGTGAATTCTATAACATGTTTGCAATCTACCTACTAAGCACTTTGTTTCCACTTGTTTTTTTTTTCCTCCAAAGCATTGTGCACATAGCAGAATTTAATTTGCCTGGGAGTTCAGCTTCGGCACTTCATTTCCAAATTGATTGGAATTTCTGATCTACACCTGGCATCGAATTTTGACTATTTACGTACAAAAATAAGATGTGAAGAATATAGGGCCCACACACCTCTTTCATCAGGAATTAAGCCCTGTGTACCAACATGCAAAATTTTATGGATCATCAATCAAGAATAATGTAGTATGCCCACGGTAGCTATGGAATTGGCAAACGTCCAGATACGGCGAGTCTATCTGAATGAGCGGGAGAGGTAAACATTAGATGCGCGTATTCCTATTTGTCTTTGCTTAATTTCGATGCTAACACACATCTGTAAAAGCTGACATCCCAAAAAACTAATGGATGCGCCCATTTCAGCCTGTAACCCGGATGTTTGCCCTTCCATCTCATCGGTGGTCAGACTGTAGCTATTCAAAAAAAAAAGAGGTACTCACCGATCATGAGTAAGGACACTGTCAGGTGCTCCCTTCCCGTGGCCTTGAGAGCTCCTAGTACCGTCCCGACTATGGCACAACACAGTCCCACGAAGGCGATCATCACTATGAACCAGCGGATGCTGACCGTCTGTGTGACCATCACACCACAACACTGTTTTGGTTCATCTGACTCGGAGGCCGCGGCAGGGGCGAAACTGGGGCCGCCCCGGGCCCCCCTCGAGGAGGGGCCCCCACGGAAATGGCGCCCCCTGGACGTCCTGCGAGGGGGCGAGGCCACGTGCGGGCAAGGGGGAGGCGGGGGAGGAGGAGGGTGCGAGGGGGGCGGAAGCCTCCGACCACCGCCGCCGCCCCGGTCGGGGGGCAGGGTGGAGTAGGGAGGGGGCAGGTGGGAGTTGAGGATGTCCGGCAGCGCGTTGTTGTTATTGTTGAGGGTGTCGTCCGGCGGGGAGTATCCACTGTTGCGAATGTTATCCGTGTAGGTCGTATTATCCGGCGTGAGCTGTGTGTGATGGTTGTTGGTCGTTGGTGTCGTCTGCTGCAGACGACGGCTGCTGCTCCTGCGACGAGGGGGGTGTTCGTGGGGGAGGTGGGGGCCCTCCCCCACGACGCCCCCCGAAGTGCTGGTGGTCATCGCGGGCACACTCATCTGTTTGTCGGACTGTGACACATGGCGCGTATCCAAAGGGGGGCTCTTGGAACCCAAAGGAATATTCTTAGAATCCTCGAGGTCCGAATCCTTGCACAGATCTGTGTCCGAATAGAAAATGCCGATGCTGTACACTACATTCGTCGGAGAAGGCACGAAATCTCGATTTTCCAACACTGCATCGGAGGATGGTACCACGTACGGGTGGATTTCTGCCTCTTCCCCAAGGCGAGATGGGGAATTATTCGTAGGCGAAGAAGAGCTACTGCCCTGACCTAGTTCCCCACGATCCAGAGATTCGACGTCTGATGCACCGAACGAGTTGGCATGATCTTGGGGGAGGCACGATCCCCAGCTCCTCTCGAACCACAGGCGTCGTCTGGGATAAATCCGATTGAGACGCGAAGGACGCGCGGATAATCCCAATCGAAACTCCGAGGAACACCAGGCGGGGGGATGAGCCGCAGACGATTCGACGCGGATGTCAACAAAACATCGGTCGGCGACGACCGAGGAGTCAGAGTCGGAGTCGTATCCACAGTTGTCTACTCCACGGTTGTCTGGCAACAACTGACTTGGCAGCGTGAGAGGCGAGTGCGCATGGGCTGTGGTGTGTGGCGGAGAAGGCGCCATCTGGCGGTCCTTGGTGACGTCAGACGTTCCGTCTTGCATCTTCAAGACCCTAAATAGTGCGTAAAGAAGAATTCAATCGATCTCGCATCAGTAGTTCACGTTTAAAGCTACTTAAAATATAAAAATAACACTTTTCTCCTTCTTTAACTAGATCCAAGCAGGAAAATGGGAAACACAACAAGACAAATATTTAACAAACATTTTTTTTTTCGTGTTTTCCTGTGCGTTTTTTTTTTTTTTTTTTTTGGAGGAAAAGATGTTTTCGTGTTTTTATTACATTTGGTTAGTTATATTTGGTTAGTTAGGGAACAACCATTGATATAAAAAAGAGAGCAACTGTCAAAAGAATTCCTTGAATTTTATATAGTTGAGACTTGATAAAAAATATTAGAAATTACGAAAATAAATTCCCCCTCTCTTACATGACCTGAATACCATAACTGAATTTTTAGCTGCCTTGTTACTGCTATTTTGTATTTTTTAATATTATTGTTGACATAATGAAACTTTGAATATAATTTTCATCACTATATCAACAGCTAGTGCACAACATTATGTTACGTTTAAACTAAAATAGAGTATAAACATCTATTTGGTTACAGGGGCGCTCTGAGCTAAAATTAGCTATTAATGTTTTTTTTTATTGTCATTTCGAATTTGTTTACAAATAAAATATTTTTAATTCCAATCCATCCATTTCCAAGGAGTGGGAGTCGGGGGTCGGGGGTCATATTAGGTTTTAAGGGGTCATTTTACATAAGAATCAGAAAGAGCGGTGAAAGAAGCATTTTGAAGGTCCTTTTTTTTCCTGGTTCTGGAAAGGATAACAATCCGTAACACTCAGTGAGATCCTTTGCTTTTCTTCCATCTAAAAAAAACGATAACGATTTTCCATTTACGAGGTGATGATGAATTCTTTAGATTAGAAGATGGTGCTAAGAAAAATATTATTATCAGAAAACGATTAAGTAATTTCGTTTAACTTCTTCGAACAGGAACACCGACTCCATGGTGCTGTGCAATGCAACCTTTTCTAACTTCCTTGGCTCTTTTCTGTGCATCATTAACTATGCGCACCGCAGCAAAAACATAATTATATTTCTAGCATCAAAAAGAGTTGCTGTAAAGCATGGTGCGTTGTGTGTCCAGAAGTGAAAACGATTTGAATTTTTTTTTTTTGGGGGGGGGGGCTGCAAGAGTATTAAATCTTACAATTTATGTTTTAAAAAATGTTCGTTAAAAATCATTGAACTTTTTTTAAAAATCACAGTGTTCAAAATTAACGTTTGAATGATGATTAGAATAATTTGGATTATTTTTAGCGTTTTGAGCTAAGAAAGCTACAGGCAAATTTTTAAATAGTTTCGGAAGTTTGGTGTGTTTCACACAAAGAATAATATAGATTACATATATGTTTTGAAACATTAAAAAAAAAAAACGTTCTGTAAGAAAATTATTACAATTACTAAACTACATTTTAATTTGCTTAAAAAAAATATTTTTTCCAATTTTTTTTCTGAAAAATCCCGGTAAAATAGATTTTTTCCACCACCTCAAAATTTTCCAAACTTTTGCAAAAATAACAAGGACTTCATAATTTTATTTAAACACGTACCATATATGCATTCGCTATTCTAGTTTGAAATAAATGGCAACTATAATAAAACAATCAATAGCTCCAAATCGAGTACAAAATAAAATTGAAATTCTTGCATCGAATACAAATTAGAATTCAAATTTCTACATTGAATACAAAATAGCATTCAAATCCATGCATTAAGTACTAAATACTCACAAGTAAATAATCCACAAATAAATTACAACGGAATAGATCTTCAACTTTTCAGATCTTTAAATACGCTTTTGAGCTTCTAATTAACTTTTAAAAAGCCTTCGCATTTTCCCTCTTATCTTATAATTCTTAAATCCATTAAAAGGGATTCTATGTTTGATATTTTCTTTTCCGTCCACAGGGGATCGCTGATGTTGAATTAATTAATTCTCTCAGCGAAGCCATTCAAAAGAACTGAGTTCCCGAATCTGAAATGTTGTGGAAATATGCTTATGAATTTATTCTAATAAGCCAAATGACATCGGCCAATTTATGTTAAAGAAGAAATGAAATGTTTAAACATCTCAACTCAACTGTTTGAATTTTTAAAATAATGAAATTACCTATACCATGTTTAGTTACAAATATCATTTACAAGGATATGTTGTAATATCTCAACACAAGAAGGCACTATTGAAGAGATCTTTTTAACCCCCGACGCAAAACATTGGAAGGGGAGAGAAATTTGACGTAGCTCCAAAACAAATGAACCAATTTTAATAATTCTTTTTTTTTTTTTTAATTCCGAAGGAGACGTGATCGCGAGTGTTCTTGACTAGATCTCGTCTTTGTGTGACTTTGATTGCAAAAATATTAGCTGCAAAACTCGAAAATGAGTGTTTTTCCGAAATTTTTGGTAGTGGAAGCACATTCGCTCATTTAACTTATTAGTACCAATCGAAAGAACGAAACTTTCTGCATGAGACGGAATTTGTTTGAAACTTCCAAGTTTTTTCGAACTCGAATTTTTTCCTTCTTTTAGCAGATTTTAAATACAACCAGCTTTTCTTTCCCGTATTTTTTATTTCATCTAGAAAAATATTTCGATGTATATTTAAATTTTGTGCGTGTTCTAACCCACGAAGTTCATCTTTATATGGAGGTCGGCAGTCATTGTCGGAAGTTTTCTAAATATTTAATTTAATTATTACTGTCGTCCCCGCTTAAACGAATACTGTCGGTTCCAAGAAATTTTATTCGATGAAGCGGTGTATTTGATTAAGCGGGGAACATTTTTTCACCTTTCCATTTTGACAACTTTTGTCTCAAAACGTGATAATAATCAAGAAATAGCTATATAAAGGAAATAATTAATGTTATTGCTAAAAAGATTTTAAAATAAGCAAAGTGAACAACAAAATAGCATAATAATTGAGTATAAATATTGTACGGTCATATGAAAATCGTAAAAAAGTGTGTGAAAATCGTAAACTTGTGTTGCAAAAAATTTGAGTGGTTTGCTTGCTCAAGGTTTTGTGGGAACACTTTTATTTTATTCGACATTTTTCTTAGCTAAAATTTTTTGCAAAAGCTGGCAAATATTATTCGATTATCCGGGGAAATTATTCGATTAAGCGGGGATATTTAACATTGTCCATGGGGAAATGTTCTGTTCCGGACGGTTTTATTCGTATAAGCGGGGTATTCGTTTATCCGTTACCCGATTAAGCGGGGACGACAGTAGTTCTTTACGAGGTGTAGTTAACTGTCTGAAAATCATAGTGAATACAACTTCCATAGTTAAAGAGACGCTTTGCAGTATAGTTATCTTACTAAGCGTAGCCTTTAGTAAGATCTTTATGCAATGTTGTAGGCATGCGAGGAAAGGCAAATACTGCCATGCTAAGCGCAAAAGTGGTATATCTGCAGTGGAGCTCAAACTGAGAAGAACCTCTTTAAAGTTTTGCTCCTCCATGTATTTAACTTGGATGCTACTTTTCAGATTTTTTAAAAATGTATTTCGTTTTCAAATGGCCATAAAACATTGTATGTGGGTAAAATACGTCACAAAGCTTTTGTCGGATGTCTGTGCATCCAGGGGTGCCCATCCCCCCCAAGCTCAATGGCACAAATTCCCCCCCCCCCCTCAAAATTTTCACAATCCTTCTGTGCTTTTTATTTTTTTATTTTTACCCCTCTTTTTATTAAATTTATTTATTTATTTATAATATTTATTTATTTTAAAATATTTATTTATTTTTTAAATATTATTTATTTTTTTTTAATATTACATATTTATTTTTTTTAATTATAACTATTATTTTTTATTTATTATTAATTTTTTAAAAGTGCTAATTATGCGCGGAATAGAATCGCTTTTGTTCTCTTCCAGACATTCCAAGCACACACACAGGAAATAAATAAATAAAAATTGTAATAACGAAATTAAAAAAAATATGATTTAAAAAATAAATAAATGAATAATTTTTATTTAAAAAAATCGAAATAATTTAAATTAAAAAAATAAATTAATGAATATTTAAATAAATAAATATAAATTAGTTTTAAAAATCCCCCCCCAAAATTTTGATGGCGCAACTTGCGCCATAATCCCCCCCCCCCATGGGCACCCCTGTGTGCATCCATAAGCTCCCAATTTTTCGCATTGAAAAGGGCGTTCCTTGTCACGCCGAAACAAGTGTCTGCATGTATCCCTGCTTATTTGTGCATCCTTAACGGTGTAATTTTCTCTACATCAATAGCACAAAGGTATTGTAAAACTCCATTTGCACTTGTTTATTAATAGAAATAATCATCTTTCCTCATTACGTTTTTGAAACTTTCACACCCTAAATATTACTGTATTGGTAGGAAAGCCCATTTGCAACAGTTCTTCTGTTTTATAAAAAACAAGTGATAAAAGTTTATAGCTGAAACCACTGTCCAAAGCTTCTTCAATACACACATTAAATATTACAGTTCGGTTGATGATATTATTAATTGATATTGTTACTAATAATAATTAATAATCCATTGACATTGATTAAGTGCAATTCAGAACTTTAACTTAATATATTTTTATATGGATGAATGCATACACAAAATATCAATACCCGCATAAAAAATAAAATTTAAACATACAAAAACCCAGAAAAAACCGTAAAAACCCACAAAAACCCGTAAAAACCCACAAAAACCCGCAAAAACCCACAAAAAGCCGGGTGGGTTGGGTTTTTGTAGAAAACCCCGGCTTTTTGCCAACCCTGAACAGTGGTGTCTAACTTATGGCCCGCGTGCTACATCTGGCCCCGGAAGCTATGCTATGTGGCCTGTTGTTTTGTTTAATGTTGCTAATCGAAGTACACAATTAAAGACAATTCTACAAATGAAGAGCCAAATATTCAGAATGTGATTAATGAAAAACAGTTGAATTTAATAAGAGAAGCATCAAGTAATGACAATAACAGTTTTACTAGTTTCCTTTCCTGTCCCATATTCTCCCATGTTATTTAGAAAAATTTGAAATATTTTGATTTTTTATATGTGATCTGCCTTGCGAGAATCATTTTAGTATGAGATGCGGATCACAAGAAGAAAAAGGTTGGGAATCATTGTTCTAAAACACGTGACAAAGAATGGAAAAGAATCAAACCGAAATCCATTAAACTTAACAATTATTATTTTCCCATTGGATTTTGACGAACAGGATTTGCGGGATTTTCATTTATTTTCGTACCTTTTTGCCCTCATCTGTAAAAAATCCTGACAGAACCAGCGGCTTTATTTATTTATTATTTAATTTATGTATTTATTATTTAATTTATGTATTTATTATTATTGTTATTATTATTATTGTGAATCACAATATCTTTTAGAAATTAACCATAAAATGCATCGTTCGTAAAAGTGCATGTCATCGTAAAAGTGGTGCATTTCCATATTTTAAAAATGCGTACTTGTTTGCTAAATTTTACCATATTTTGCCATATATTTTAGTATAAAAGCGAAGCAAAACACTTTTCTAAAGATAAATACTTAATGACTAATAGTAAATGAAAGTTGTATTCTTTTCCTAAGGAAAAAATTGCAGATTTCAATGTATAAGTTCATGTAAAATACGTTAGAAATAGAGAAACGGCACTTTTACAATGGAACAATGAACGACACTAAGATTGACTTGAGCTTGAGAGCATGAAAAAAAAAAAAAAACCAAAACCCCATGACTGGTTGAAACAAATGCCAGTAGATGGCAGCACTACTAAAATTAAGCTAGCAACAGAATGCTATGAAAAGGAATCGATTTCGAAAGAAAAAAAAAGAGAAATGTACCAGTAAATATATTTACAATAAATTGCAACATCCATCATTAAAGTTCATTCAGCAAAAGAAGACATCACCAGTTTTCAACAAATTTAAAAAATGAGAAGTTTCTAAAGAGAAATAATATTATCTTCTATTTCGTCATTTATTTATTTGCTTCTTAGTTATGAATTTCTTTAGATAAAATCCAAATTTTCCCCCAGACTTTGGGAAATCAATGTATGTTAGTGGGCTTGATTTTTGCTGTTTTTTGGTGTCATTCACATTGAGTACACACTCTTTACACACTTAAACTTTTTCGTCAACACATCTGAATTTTCAAAGAGTTTTATTTCTCTCACATTTTCCTTTCCGAAAGAATAGTGCAGTCGAGCACGATTACGACGACAACTAAGGGATTGTGATGCTCGCTCGTTTTAGCGAGTGCTCTTAAAAAAAGGAAGAAAAAGTAAAGAAAGAGAAAAAAAAACAGGAAAAAATCCTAAAATGGGTGACAACTCGATTAATAAAATGCACCATAGCAGCAGTTCTGCATCGTGTGATATTATTTTTCCAAGATCCAATAAGGAAAGACAATAGATTGAACAATGATAATTAAAAAAAACATCAACATGGACCAACACCCCCTCTAATAAACAAATCCAACGAAAAACAAAACAAAAAACCAAATCCCCTCACATTCGTTATCTTTCTTGTCACTATCACCCGTATTTTGATAACATTTAGGAGAGACCTGACGCATGCGCAAATTTGAGGAAGGGCGCGTGTTTAAATATCAAACAGTTCTTGCTTTGGTTCTTTTCAAGCAGTCACGACTCACTTGACGAAAAAAGTATGTCCTATGGTTTTTGAGATTACCGTACGACGTTAATCCTATACTATAATACGAGAGATGTTTGCCAAGTCGAAAATCTCCCCAGAATTAATAAACTCCGGTAAACTTGGGCGTCTGGGGTTTTTGGCCACGGGGAATCGATTGGCGTCGGTTTTGAAGCGCTACGGTCGAACAGTTCGGAGTTACAGATAGGATTCATGAAAAGTTTGAGAGGGGCCGTGGTGGCCCGATCGGTAAGGCATCGGACTCGTGTCCGGAGGGACCCGGGTTCGAAACCCAGCCGATCAAAGATCCACCGCCTTGATTAATGGTGGCTGGGAGGCGTTAAAAATGTCGTGGTCACAAAGTCCTCCAAGTGAAACGATACCTCTGGGGGTGCTGGGCCCTAGGGTTTGCTCGACCCTAGGTTCTGGTTCAAAATTAAGAACAGAGCGCTCTTCAGGGCCCTATCCCGGTTAAACCACTAAGCTGGTAGGTACGGGGGACCCTGGAGGGTGAAATGAAATGAAAAGTTTGAGAAGATTTCTTACTACGCCGTTTTCTTTATGATTACTCTTATTGTTATACTGTTTCATAGCAACCACGTTTTAACAATGGATTTCATATTTAATCACATCAGCGTAAATTTATATTTTTATGGTATTTGGCAAATACTTTTTGGCAACACGTTAGAATTTTTATTGTTTCTGAAATTTAAAAGAGATCGATCAAAATTAAGCTAGAATTATGGGCCGCGGTAGAGCCGCTATATAGACAAGCCGACGCATCAAGCTTAAGTTTCACCACTTTGGATCCAACTCATTAACTTTCACTTTCATTTTTCATTGTTGAGGAATTAGGGTTACCAGAGTAAAGTTTCGGGACATTGCCAAGCTTTGTTAAATTTACGTAAAAAGTTACCAAAAAGCGATAACTGGCCAGGAAAGACAATCCTCACACATGCGCTGGATCCAAAGTGGTAATCTTGATGCGTCGGCTCGTCTATACAGGGGGCCTGAGGCCGCGGTAGTCCAATCGGTAAGTCGTCGGACTCGTAACCGGAGGGTCTCGGGTCTATCATTTAGCTGCCGATTAAGGTTCCACCGTCTTCATTAATGGTGGCTGGGGGACGTTAAAAATGTTCGTGGTCACAAAATCCTCCAAGTGAAACGAAACCTCTGGGGGGTGTTGGGCCAAGGGTATTGGGGCCCTTGGGCCTGGTTTAAAAATGAGCACAGCGTTCTTCAGGGCCCTATCCCGGTTAAAAAGCGAGTTGTGGTATGAACGGGGGGGGGGGGGCGGGAACCTGGAGTGTGAAGTGAAGTGAAAGTCAAAACCAACTGGAACCAAATGCGTACTGGAGAACATACGCCACAACTATGCAACTCTGCTTCCATTCTCATCAACCCCTCCCGCTCCTTCGGCGCCAAATGAAATGAAATTAGGTGTGATTTTACGGTGAGCATGGATTAAATAGGGTTGTGTTTTTAAAAATAAATTACGGCTGTTTTGAATGCGTGATTGCAACCAAAGGCTCAAAAATGCTTTTCAAGTTTATCTAAATAAGTACTTCGCACTTTAGAAAAAAACACGAGTTTACAAACCTCTTTTTTTTTAACCGAGCGGGCTCAGTCCCCTGGTACACGTTAGGGGTAAAACGAGGAATGGTTGCCAAGTCGAAAATCGCCCCAGAATTAATTAACTCTGGTAAACTTGGGGGTCTGGGGTTTTTGGCTACGAGGAATCACGAGGTTCGGTTTTTCTAAATAAATTTGTCAAAAATATTGAACTTCAACACACTTCAATCTTTACACTGCTCACTTTGTACCATTTCTTTAATTGTATAGTTTTTTTTATTATCAATTACATTTTATTTCCTATGACTTTTCAAACTTAATCCTTTGTACAGAATAGTTCCCTTTCCAAACTCTAACTTTGTTTAGAATAGTTTACAATGGTGCACTTTAACAGGTTATCTTTTCACCAATGGTTTTACAAATTTTCTTATGGCATGTATTGTTTTGATAAATCACAATTGAAAATTTAAATCTTCCAGTTAGCTTCGATACCTATTTTCCTCGAGCGGAGCTCGGTCACCCGCTGGTAACTGTAACTCGTTGTTTTGTTAGTAAGAGAGGTGAATAAAAAGTATCAAACTGGCCAGGAATAAGGCACTTCAAAGGGCATAAACGTTACAAATTTTTTTCATGAGCAATAAAAAGAAGTTGTATTTCAAACATTTACCGGTAAAAATAATCAATGAATTGAAATGATTACTGCAATTGTTTACAGTTTTTTTTTTTTTTTTGATAAATGAATAATTAAAAAAAAACCCGACTCAAATGAATTGCTGCACCTAGCGAGAACACACACGAAATTCAAATATACAAAAAATTATTTTCTATCTAGAAATAATTTAAGCATATTTAATATGCGATATCTCTTCAAAAAATATATGTGCAATAGATGCATCTCTCTTTTTTTTTCACGTTAATTCTATTCAAACCAATTGAAGAGAAATGTAGTTATAAGCCCAGAGTAAATAAAATCCAGCATCATTTGATATATAGTATACATTTCAACATCGCTCAAAAAATTAAACAAATAACAAAAGGCACACTAATACAAGTTGTTAATATGTAATTGGACTTCGTAGATATTTCTTTTAGTAAATTAATGCAGATTATTTCTCCCCCTCCCTCCTCTGGATCATATCAGTTAGTAAACATTTCAACAATTGGATGTCTGAATTTTTATATTCATTTGAAACTTACAATAGGACACTTCCATTTTGAAAAAAAAAAAAAACATCGATTGCTGCCCAAAACAGACTTCAGAGTCTTTGAATGTTAAGTCCGTGCATGCATTTTGTGCTGAACATGTACTATAAAATACACACTTTAACTTTTAAAGCATATCACGTGAGTAAAAAGGTCTATTTGCTATACAGTCGAACATAATTTTTCTTTAAAGTTTAAAAATGATGTTTGATGGACGCTAAAAATTCTTGAAATCTTTTTAAAAATAAGCCTGAAATTATGTAAGAAAAAGTTGAACGAGTTGTATTCTTGACTGCTAAAACATGCTTGATTTTCAAAATTATTTTACATAAAAAATCCTGTCTTATGTAAAAGATACAAAAAATTTCGTCCATCCTACAACACCAAATTAGTTTAGCCCTATACTGCATAGCGTTGCCAATTGGATACATGGACTATTTTTCCTTATGACCATGCATAAGGCAACTCAAGCATAAAAAGCAAGTATTAAGTATCTTTAAAACAAATATAACCATCTATCCTCAAAGTTATTATTTTTTTTAATGTGTTCCAATGTTTTCTTATTACACTAAAAAACATATATATGTCTTTCAAAGAACAAAAAATCATGTAGTGTAGGGTTAGCTTATTATTATTTTTTTTAATGAAGGAAAAAAACAGCTATAATGTTTTTAAATAATTTCTCTAGATATTTATGTATGCCAATGTAACAACGTGTCTATTAAAAGACTTATTAATTCGAATGTATAGTTAATAATTATATATTTGAAATATTTTTATCATGATTATCATGTTTATTGTTATTATTATTATTATTATTATTATTATTATTATTATTATTATTATTTTTTACGTTTTGTAATGTACTGAGATTTAATGAGATTTAATACAAATGGAAGCAGCTATAAAATACAATTAAATTTTAAGGATTTCCAAAAACAATATTTATGTGATGGTATTTCGGCTCCGGAAGATACGTATCTTATGAAATACGTTCGTACGGTAAAAATGCTATTTTGATATTTTTTCTGGAATTTTTCAAAGTTTGACGGCATTATGTAGCAGTAGAGCCCATGTTTTTTTTTTTTATAAAGTTCGTAAAACAAAATAAGGATTTTACACATTTCTAGTTTTTGCAAGCTGCTTTGCGAAAAACATACGTCTATTACCATGGAATTGCCCAATACATTAAAAAACAAATGAATTTGCCCAGGTTTAATTCCAAGACGATGCATAAACGTTTAAAACAAATAAAATTCCAAGACTCACCAATGTCCTCAGATAGGCGCACCCATTCGCAGTATATCTCATATCATATCCTCCGAGCCGTTAATGTCCACGCACCCTATCCCCTACAAAGCATCGCTCCCATAAAAGCTCTCCGACATCTTCTGCTCCCCATCCCGAAGCTTATGACTTTCTCCTTCGCGCTCGCGACTTCCATCCAGCCCCCCAACCCCTCCTGCACCCCTCCCCCCCCCCTTTTTTTTTCTTCCATTCATCTCATTCCCGTTTTATGTAAAAGAAGACCGGGAGGATGATATTCGCGCTCACATCTGCTGGAATAAATAACAGTTCCCTTTCGTTTGTCGCCAAGCCAGCAGCCAACATTGTGAGAAGCTTGACGGCTTGTTAAAGCAAAACGACTTGAAAATCTTTTCTACGAGCGTGTTTTGGGCGTTGAAATTCGAAAATGCGCCTCAAAAGTTTACTCAAGCGCAGTTTTATGATTTGAAACAAATCAAAATTGAGCATCTTCGAAAATTCAGGGGCAGCAATGGGGGAGTTTCCTTCAGTTAAAAGTACTACTTTTTGTTACTGAAATTCATAGAATGATAAAAAAAAAATAACATGGGCCCGGAAAATACTTTAATTTTCCCAACAGTTTATTTTTTATTATTTTTTTAAATACCCTACCTTGAAAACGGGGCGTGGTTTTTGTGACGTCAGTGGTGCACCTAACAGCTCTCTTTCCAATAATAACACCATTTTGCTTGACTTGAGTTGTCCAATCGCAGGAATCGGTGACGTCACGACCTTCGTCATCTCACTACAACCAATTAGATTTCGCGCTTACGTGCACCACTGACGTCATGCGCAGATGTTTTTTTTTCGGAATAGCATCTGCGCACCGGTTAAAATAATTCATAAAAAATATATAACTGTGTCAAAAAATAAAAAAAAGGTCAATTCCTATGTTTTGAAGCATGCTCTTTCAGAAAAAAATACTTTTGAAATTTCGGAAACTCCCCCATTTAAATTTTTCGAATATCATCACATTGAAATGGTCTTTAACTATTATAAATTTAAATGTCAAAACTCTAAAAGTTAGGATGCATATCTTTTCAAAATGATGCACATATTTTCTTTCCCTTTTATCTTTTTTCATCGTTAAAAAGTGATATTTTTTTGAACGAAATTGATCACTTTTATTCTTCACTAATAGCATGTGTGTACTAAATCGGACTTCTACCTTAATAGCGTTCGTAAAAACGGAAGCCGTACTAATTCTGCTTTAAATCGGGTTCGGATACCCGAGTGGTATCCGTAAACAACACTATTTTGGGATATTTCACTCCTCCAAGAGGAATTTAATTCTTCTAAAAAATATCAAGGGTAATTTTCAAGTAGTTTTTTTTTTTTTTCCTGATTTAAAATTATTGTTTTAGAAGTTAAAAGAATAAAAAAATAAAAACGAAAAAAAAAAAAAAAAAAATAATAATAACGTAAAAAAAAAAAAAAAAAAAAAAAAAACATAAAATGTTATTTTCTTTTTAATTATTATTCATTTTATTTTTAGAAAATACAGGGGGCGAAAGTGCACCCCTTTGCAGCTTTCGCACACGTACGTAAAGGTGAGATAAAAAGATAATACTTTTCGTGATATATTTCGCAGTTTATATCAGTTTGATTAATTAAATTTCATTTTTAATCGCCTGAAGGCACCCCCCCCCCTGCACCCCTATTCCGGAACTTATGGGATACCACTTAAGTACTTTTCATTATGCATTTTATAATTTCAGTATTGTAGTTTGTCCTTTGTAAAACATCAATTTAATTTATTTAGTATAAACAATTATATTTATTTATTCTTAATATTGAAAAAAAAATCCAATTAATATTTTTTGTCCATTTTTTAAAGGCGGTGGAGGGGGGGGGGGAGTGTTGAGCGAGCAGATTTAGCACTTATTGTCACATTTTTTACATCTTTATCGGTTATAAGATTATACTCATGATAAACGTCAATTGCAGCGATGAGAAAAATTGAGCTTTCTTGCCAGACGGGTCATTTGGGCAATCAGGGGTCAGTTGCCCCTTACCCCCGACTTTGGAAAATCAACGTATTCACCTCCAAGTGGGGGTGTTTTTTGCTGTTTTTTTTTCTTCGGTACATTTGGATGGCATTATGCGAAAAGGAGTTAACCCACAAAAACCTGATTTTGAGATAATGGGCTTTAAAGTCAACAAACTCTGGCAAAAATCATGAGTTCTATATCAATATACCAATGATATGTTACCATGAAACGCTGATAGGGATCAGAGTTGGATAACTCATTTTTTTATGTTTTGTGGGTTAATTCCTTTTTGCATAATGCCATCCATTTTAAAATTGAATCCCCCCCCCCCCCACACCGATGTAAAAATTCGAAATGAAGGCCCTGCTTCTTGTCTAGATCTTGGGATGAGTCCCAATGATGGGTTTCGTGAAAAATCCCGCTGGCAGCCCGGCTGATTTGATACGGAAGCCCCAACTTATTAACTGTGGCAAACCCCTCTCGCCTGCTGAAACGGTAGTGTGCAGCTGTGGAGGTGCGATACACGCGCGCGCGACAGCTGCGCTGCACGCGCGAAACGGGAAGAAAGGGCGGAGAGAGAAAAAAAAATCTGCACTCTCAATATAACGGCCTGCCTCTTGTAGAAATGCTCACCCCGCTTTTTTTTTAAGGTTCTGACAACACAAGGCACACGACGAAGTAGCGGTAGACCGTTTTTACCCCGGCACCTACTGCTTCCTCAAGACTGCTCGAAATCAGTTTTACCTTATGGCAGAGAAATAATCTTTAACTTAGTTAAAAAAAACTAAAAAATACGCTTTTAGATGCTCTTATACACTGACATGTAACATTAAAAAAAAATTATTTTTCATACTTTAGCCTTTAGTATTAATAATAGTAAAAAATGTATTACTTTTTGTGTTTGCAAATGACGTGAATATTATCTTTTATTCAGTTAAATACAAACAACTGAAACACTTATAATACTCGTATATCAACATGTAATATAGTTTAGCCTTAGTTAGTATTAATAATACTGCCGTGGGCAGGTAAACGGCAGTATCTGCAAAAATGAGTTTTTGAGATATTTATAGAAACGCGTTTTTGGTTTCCCACTAAGATCAATAAAACATTGAACTTCGAATATAGGCGATACTATATGTTTATACCGATATATTTTTTGGGTAATCGATTGAATTTTGATTTTGTAAGAGCAGAAAGCGGTAAATCAGATACTGCCGTTTACCTGCTCTTTTCACTCGCAATTGTCATACAGAATTGACTGGCAGTCGGCAGTAACTGCACAGTATGCTACTCAATGTCCAGTGTTAACATTCGACAACATGCGGAGCAGATATGTTATTACGAAATACATTATTGCATTGTGAATGATGTGTTTTATTTAAAAATATACGTAAATACCGTGTATCCACTTGATATAGATTTAATATAAACGAACGCGAAATATAATTAAAAATTTTTACGAAATTGTATTATGCAAAATATGAAGCAAAACTTGAAGATTCTTCAGCCATTTTTACTTCCTTTTACTTAGTAAAGGAAGTATTGTGATCACGAGGAGAATTTCACTCAAATTTCGTCTAAATTTTAATCTTGCTCGCCCCCGAATGAATGTTGAGTAGTATTTTCGACCTATCAGCACGTGCATACGTACCTACAAACATATAAACAGAAGAAATATCCTTTTCGACCATGCCCCAGTTAATTACGACGCGTTTTCTCGTGACGTCTGTATGTACGTATGTATGTGCGTATGTATGTATGTTTGTATGTATGTGCGTATGTATGTATGTACGTATGCATGTGCGTATGTATGTCGCATAACTCAAAAACTAGATGCCGTAGAAGCTTCTGGTTTGGTATGTAGGCTCTGAGGGTGGTCTAGTTGTGCACCTCCCCTTGTGGTTGCATTCGAATGTTCCCAAGGGGGTCTTTTGCCCCTTTGTGGGGTGAATCAATGTTAATTTCAGTGCAGATTGAGTGATATGATTTGGTGCAACCACTTGGCGATATATCGCCAAACTTTTGGGAGCCAAGTGTTTGCCGCTAAGTTGGCGACATATTTGGCGAAAAAATGTTTTTTTTTTTTAATTTTGGATTCAATTTGGCGCTATTGGGCACATTTCGCGAACAATTCGCTGAATCATGTTAAAATCGCGATATTTAGAAAATAAATCATTGTAAAACATTATTTTGCATTGGTTCGTGACAAAGGGGGGGGGTGTATAAATGTTTGAATTGTTATCTTGCTCACTCTAATGCACTATTTTAACACTTGAGGCATTTATTATGGAATTCAAACGTAAAAGGAAGTAGTGTGGCGTTCACACCAGATTTTTTAAAATCATTACAAATCAGTTAATGCTTTTTACTTTGTATCAAAACAAGAAATCCCTTTGAAAAAAAGCGCTTGAAATGCTTGTTCTGCTAACGATTCTTTTCATAGAACTATTAAAAATGCAGCAGCTAGGTATTAAACTGCAAAAACTGTCGTCTGTTAGTATGAAAGCAACTGCAATTAAAAGAAAACAAAACAATGTAAATAAAATCATTTCATTGCTGTATTTTTGTTTGTCGTCTGCCAAGTTTTGCTTGTGCATCTATGAAATCGTAAAAAATATTGTCTGCTAGCGGAGAGAAACTTTATTTGAAAGAAAAAAAATCTGGTATGAACCCCACACTACTTCCTTTTACTTGTAAATTTCTTAGTAGATGCCTTAAGTGTTGAAATAATTCTTGGAGTGAGCAAGATAACAATTCAAACATTTACACCTCTCATGTGCCACGAAACAATGCAAAAAATGATTTACAATGATTCATTTTCTAAATATCGCCGATTTTAGCATCATTCAGTGGATTTTTCGCAAAATACCGCCAATAGCGCTAAATTGAACCCAAACTCACAATAATTTTTTTCGCCAAATTTGTCGCCAATTTGGCGATATGTCACCAAGTTGGCGACAAGCACTTGGCGACCAAAATCTTGGCGAT
The DNA here is from genome assembly GCA_038373865.1 of Uloborus plumipes. Lineage (NCBI taxonomy): Eukaryota > Metazoa > Arthropoda > Arachnida > Araneae > Uloboridae > Uloborus > Uloborus plumipes. The sequence goes on from JAXGGA010009297.1 coordinate 38,713, forward strand.
ATATCGCCAAGTGATAACGCCAATTTATATCACTTAAGTCTGCATTGATATTAACACTGATTCACCCCAAAAAGGAATAAAACACCCCCTTGGGAACATTCAAATGCAACCAATGACCTCCCGTGACCTCCCATTAGGGCACCCCTACTTTCGCTCAGTTTAGGTACAAAGGGAAACAGAAAAAGGCACGTGCCCCCGTGCCCCCCCCCCCCCCGCTGGATTCGCAACTGCCTACAAGTGAAACTATTAAAAGATTATTAAAAATAACAAAATCCGGACTCTACTAAATCGAACAGTGTTTAATTTGGACAGCCATTTAAATATATAGAGCACTGGCCAAAATGGATGACTCACCACAAAAACTGTGATGTTTATGTGAGTGCACAAGAATAATTGCTTTTAACTAAGTATTTATTTTGTGGGAATTATTATTATTATTTTTTACTTATATACGCACATCACACTTGACATCAAACACTCCTGGGTCCCCCGTACCTACCACAACTGGTGATTTAACCGGGATAGGGCCCTGGAGAGCTCTCTGTTCTTTTTTGAACCAGACCAAGGGCCGAGCAAACCCTTGGTCCCGCACCCCCAGAGGTATCGTTTCACTTGGAGGACTTTGTGACCACGACATTTTTAACGTCCCCCAGTCATCATGAATCAAGACGGTGGATCTTTGATCGGCTGGGATCGAACCCGGATCCCTCCGGTCACGAGTCCGACGAATTACCGATCGGGCCACCACGGCCCACTTATATAAGCACAGTATACATGCATAATTGAAGGGCTTGGAGGATGAAGGGGCTAAGTTATATTTAAAAAAATAACACTCTGTACAATGGTAAGCAATGGATACAAGTAAGCAAATAAAACTTGGTACATCAAATAGTAGATGCTCCCAATAGACCGATTTCATACGCACACTACCGACAAAACCAGAAAACAAACAAGAAGTTCTGTCAAGAACTAAACGAGCCTACTTTCCCGTACATCGACATCGGAATTCTTGCGTCTGATCATTATTCTCTTGATTATCTGAGACTGAAAATTATGTCAAACATACCTTTTTAGCACTTAGAGCTGATTTCGAAAAGCAAAATATACACCTCTCATCAGATGAAATAGACACGTAAAAAGTAATTAACGAATAAATAAAGTTTTGTCGCACCTTTTAAAGAGTGTAACTGTTACAGTTCCTCCGTAGAAAAAATCCTCCATCGTTTTCAAAAAAAAAAATAATAATAATTTTTATAATAAAATAAATAAATAAATAAATAAAAGTACAAAGAGCATCAAAACACATTTTATCAAAGAAAGAAAAAAAAAAGAATAAAAAACTCGTCCGTTAATAAAATGTCTCGAATTTCACTTTTAATCCGTTGCCAGTTGTTAAATATAAATAAAGAATAAAATATTCTCGTGAATGAAAAATTTTTGTTACAAAAAAAATCGTCTACAAAATAATAATAATAATAATAAATAAAATAAAACAAATGAATAAATAAACAAAATATCGTCTGCACGTTCAGTCATTTTTTTTTCTGAGCCTGCATTTCCGCCATGTTTGCGGAGTCGGAGTCGAAATCAGAGTCCTCGCAGAAGATTATTCAGAAAAGTACTTTACAAACATTATTTATCAAAACCATTTTCTTACAAAGTTAGTTTGAAGGAAATCTGACTTTAAGTTCAGGATCAACATTCAACTTAAATTCCCCGCTAATGATAATTTTTTTTCTGAACGGTTCAATATTGAACGAAACATGGTTCAAATCAAAAAGCGAAATATGGGAATGTATGGGAAAGCTTCTCCGAGATCTTTCAAACAAAAAAAAGTTTATTCCATTCGGACGGTTCACTCAAAAGTTATTAGGTGGGGAAAGGTTGCTTGAACGGTTCAATGTTGAACGAAAAAATGCTCAAATGGAAAATTTAATTACGGTAATGAAGTATCCTTGCTGAGATCCTTCAAACAAAAAAAAAAAAAAAGTTTATTTAAATCGGACTGTTCACTCAAAAGTTATTAGGGGTGACAGCTTGATTGAGCGGTTCAATGTTGAACGAAAAATTGTTCAAATCGGAAATGTAGATGCGGGAATGAAGTATCCTTGATAAGATATTTCGAACAAAAAAAAGTTTGTTCAAATCGGATTGTTCACTCAAAAGTTAGTATTGCGGGACAGGTTGTTTGAACGGTTCAAAGTTGAACCAAAAATTGTTCAAATCGAAAAATCAAATGTGGGAATGAGCTGTACTCGCCGAGATCTTTCGAACAAAAAAAAGTTTATTCCATTCGGACAGTTCACACAAAAGTTATTAGGTGGGGAAAGGTTGCTTGAACGGTTCAATGTTGAACCAAAAATGTTCAAATTGAAAATTTAAAGACGGTAATAAAGTATCCTGGCCGAGATGCTTCGAACAAAATAAAGTTTGTTTAAATCGGACTGTTCATTCAAAAGTTATTAGGGGTGACAGCTTGTTTGAACGGTTCAATGTTGAACGAAACATTGTTCAAATCGAAAATGTAGACACGAGAATGAAGTATCCTTGAAAAGATCTTTCGAACAAAAAAAAGTTTGTTCAAATCGGACTGTTCATTCAAAAGTTAGCATCGCGGGACAGGTTGTTTGAACGGTTCAAAGTTGAACCAAAAATTGTTCAAATCGAAAAATCAAATATGGGAATGAGCTGTACTGGCCGAGATCTTTCCAACAAAAAAAAGTTTGTCCAAATCGGAATGTTCATTCAAAAGTTATTAGGGGGGGACAGACAGACAGACCGACAGACCGACCGACCGACACACAAATTCCCCATCTCAATACCCTACTTTCAAATTTTTAATTTTTCGATATTCATTTTTCCTTTTTATTTTTTTTAACTTGGCGATATTTTTTGGGCTTGACGATATTTTTTCAACTTGGCGATATTTTTTAGATGCATTAAGCTACTTTTAATACTTTTTTCGTTTTTCTTTTATTTTTAACGGGAAAGTAGGCTAAAAAGCTGCAACAATAAAACTTTGAACTTTAATTACTCGTAATTTATGTTTTGCCACGTAACCCCTTCATCTGCCAAGCCCTTCAATTGAGAAAGGTTTTAATATTTGGGGTGGAAACCTTTTTTTTTTTCCAATACAGCTTGGCATTGGAATCAGGAATGGAAATACATATTTTTTTCACTATAGTCTGGTGTAATTTCTGTAAACCCAATCGAGAACTGTTGGGTAATTTTGAAGCCCAAAGTTGCCCAGCGCAACCCAAATTCATTTTCGAGCCGACGAAAAACTATAAAATGCGTGTGGATTACAAAATTATACCAGACTATTGCGAAAAATTTGTATTTCCGTTCCTGATCGTATCTAAACTGTATTGGGGAAAAAAAGGTTTCCCAGTCAAACATTAAACCCTTTCTTAATTATGTATGTGTAATGTGCTTACACTAGTAAAAAGAAAAATTAATAATTCCCTCAAAATAAATATTTAATTAAATGCAATTATTCTTGTGCAATTATAGACATCACAGTTATTGTGGCGAGTCATCCATTCTAGACAGTACTGCGCGTACTGTACTTAGCGCGATAATGTATTTTTCTAGGCAGCGTTTTGCATTGTCGCAATGTATTTTTGCAGTTTTCTTCTCGTGCGGTTTATTTCATTCTCTTGAACTAAAAATACTATTTTCTCTTTGTATAGCAGTTTATAGATTGTGCCTTGGTTCTATAACAACGAATAGATTGTTTTTTTTTTTTAATCCGTATTTTCATTAATTTGGACGACCTTGATCCCCTATCACTCCATATTAATGAGGTTCCATTGCTTGAACAACATGAATTGAAGAATGAAAAGTTTTTTTTAAAATAAAATTTGAGAGAAAATGGGTTAATATTTGTAATATTTGCTGAAATTTGATCAATTTGTACTCATCCTTAAAATATCATCTACATGGAAATTTTATGTAATACATTTTTTGAGAAACGTTTGTTATGTGATTACTAATTAGCGAGCCACATGCGATAAGCAAACGTAAATAAGCAAAGAAATGTATGTCTGTTCGCTATTTTCGTGTAAACGGGTGGAACTTACGGTTCAAGTCATGTACCAAAAGCAGTGGTCGGAAGTAGCGCGTTACATACAGCGAAACTACTGTAGTAGCTACATTTTCTAGTAGTTTGTAGTGTAGCGCACTACTTTAAAAAAAAGTAGAGCAGTGAGTAGCGCGATACAAAAAAATAGTAGTTTGTAGCGATTTCTGGAAACTACTTTTAAATTAAAAAATAAATAAATAAATGAAAAAAAAAAAAAGAGAAAAAAGAAAAAAAAAACAAGGTTTAATTGACTCTGACTGGTGCAAATCTTGCACGAGTACAGCAGCGGACGCAATGAGAAATAAGAACCATCAAAATATGAGCTGATCCTTAGATACATCATTTTGACGAAATACATTCTATCTGTTTGATGTCATTGGTTTATTTGGCATCATAATTTTTATATTCCTTCAAATAATTTTCATGTTCCTAAATATTCCTGGCAAGAAATTAAAAAAAAAATGAAGGTTGAATTCTTTCAATCTTTCAACTTTTGAATCCTTTCTTGTGGCGAATATTCGTAAAAATTGTAAAAAAAAATCTAAAAAGGACAAATTTTAGCAAACAAAAAAAAAAAAAAAAAGGAACAAAAAGGAAAAGTAACAAATAAATTCAAAGACAATTCCTAGTTCTATTCCATATTCAAATGAGTTAATTTATTAATGTAAACCACTTTTCGAATTTTTTCGGTCAATCCTCAAACGGTGTATGCTTTTTATTTATTTATTTTTTAAAAGTAGCGAAGTAGCGACTACAATTCAAAAGTAGTTTGTAGTCGCTACATTTAAAAAAAAGTAGTTGTAGTTGTAGTTAACTACATTTATAACAAAGTAGTTGTAGTTGTAGTTCGCTACAAAAGAAATGTAGTTTTTCCAACCACTGACCAAAAGATTCAGCGTTATCCGATTATTTCATTTAGTGCTGTCTCACCTAAACAAAACTATAATTCACGGAGAAGGTAAAATCATACTTGCACGTTTAAAACTTTGATACCAATCGCAAGAGGGGATTTTCCTGCATGAGACAGAATCTGTTCCTAGTTTCTTATAAGATAAGTGTTTCGAGGCTCTTGCAAAACTTTTCCCATCTGGCTAACTCGCAATCAGAGCAAATTGAAAGATCACGTCACCTAGCGACGCGCAGCATCAGATGATGCTGAGAGGATGCGGAGGCGTTCGTCACCACACGCCGATGCACTCCTCCTGGAAAGAGCCCCAGAACGAACACAAAGAGGTCGTCACTACGGCACAACAAAAGAGCTTTTCATCGGCATGGGGAGGGGAAAAAATTGAGGGAAGCGTTGCATCCCAGATGTCATGCATCCCCGAAAGTCGAGAAAAAAAGTAGCATTTTTTGATCAGAAGAGAAGAAGGATACGTTTTTTCCTACGCTGCTTTTTTTTATGTATGAGTTTTAAAAAAATATGCAATAACTGATTGCAGACAGTATGTCATTGTTCCAGTGAGCTGTAAGAATGCTTGCTGAAGTTTTTTCCCCGTTTATTATTTTTTAAAGGCATATTACGATAATGTATACTAGACATGGGCGCCGATATCGGGGAGGGGGCTTCCTCAAAAAACGAGTACTTTTCGTACTACTATTTCGATGCACTGAAGTTGCTTTCCATGGGGGAAAATGTGCTGTTAAACATTACAAAAATATCTAAGAACTCCCCCCCCCCCCCCAGCCCTAATATTTTTCATATGGGCGCCCATGATAATGATACTAGCGAAAGTAAAAATAAATTTCCTGATTTTTTTTTTTTTTTTTGAAACAATGGTTTGCAATACTGGGGAGGGAGAGGGTAACAAGAAATTTGACATTATGCATTTTTTAAATAAAAATATGCTTTTGCAAAACTGCGTGAAAAGGGGAGGAAAGGAAAAGTAAGGTGAATTGTAAGAGCGCTTTTCCACTTAAGAATGCGACAGCGACAAATAGTACACGATTGCCGTTAGCCGATAGTAGTGCACCCAAAATGCATTTTCATGTTTTAGTATGCTATGCGGTTTTCTACCTCCCGATTCAAGGAGGACTGTCGTCTCCGATCAAACGATGTCGTTTGTCGGACCATTCTTGTCGGATAGCATTCGCCCTGCCTTTTAAATAGGGACGACATTCATTCATCCGTTTGCTTTCTTTTTAAAAGGTAGCGATGGCATACGAAACGATATCGGTAGAATGGAAAAGCAAAGCAGTAGAATACGCGACAGCGTAACTTATCGTTGTAGTAGTACTGGCCCAAAAGGATTAAAAAGTTTGCTCCACTGAGCACTGACAGAACAAGTTTTTTAAAAGCTAATTAAAACGACGTGGTTGATGCACAATTTACTATAAATTGCAGGCACGTGTTCCGAGGCTTCAAGGAACCTCGATTCTTATCCGATGAATGAGTTTATATCCAACCCTTGTCTATCTTTTCATTATATTTTTTACATTAAGTATCAACGGAAAAAAAACACAGAAATAAGGTGAATTTGCCTCCCCCCAACCTGTGTAAGGGCCCTGGCTTGCTCGTCCCTAGATCCAGCATTGTGAACAAAAAGAGCACTTGTGCCTTTTTTTTTTAATCCTTGGAACAGACTTCTTGAAACAATTTTCCAACTCTTTTCACAACACTTATTTTATTGTAACATTTTTAGGTACTCTTTTGAGAGCATTTTCAGAGCACTGGCATATGTTCCTTTTTTAGAATACTTTGCAGCCCACTTTTTCAGACACATTTTAAATAGAACATTTATACAACACTCAAACTCCTCCTAATTCGTTTATTTTAACAGTAGTTTTAGCCGTTAATTTAACGACAGCTTTTTATTCGTGAAGTTAAAGCAGCATTTTATCTCTTCGACTATCAAGACACATGGAATGTCTGTCATTCTCTCGAAGACAGACAGAAAACAGAGGGCGGTCGCTATAAAAACGGGACTTTTTTTTTCTTTCCTAGAACACGCAACTTGGGAGCAAAAGTTACGTGTTCGCTGGTTTTGACTCGGTTTCCGATTTCGTGTACGTTGGGGTTTGTGTTTGTCAACAGGATACATGATCCTAATTGTTGTCTTTTCATGGTTTACTAACTGAACCCCCGTTGCAGAATCTTCGGCTTTATAGATAACATCGCGCAAGAGAGATTGAGACATTCTTCTTCAGAGAGGTTCTTCATTAAAAAAGAAAAGAGAATATTTCGAAAAAGTGTTCAGAAAGTACAAATTGTGAACAAGTTTTCGTATTTTCCTTAACACGTTAAGTTAACGCGTTAAGTTGAAGGCTGAAGTTTAGCAAGCATAGATGGGCAAGCACTTTGGGCTTTTCAAAGTTAAAAAAGAAAGAAAATAGCGAGTGAGAGAGACAAAAAGCTAATAAGAGAAACCATAAAGCTAATTTTGTTGGCAATGTTAAGAAATTAATTTTAATGTCGAGTCTAAACAATTCACAGTCCTAGCGTTTGAATACGCTACCATGCGGTGATTTAAGAAACTACAGAAAGAGGTAAAACATTCCGTGCCATGCTTTTCTTTTCTGGTAAAGTATGGACTTCAGACAATTTGTGGTGATAATTAGACACACACTGAGCTATACACACTATAGACACACATTGAGCTATATTGTGGTGATAATTTCAATAGAATAGAAAAGAAAAAACCCCATAAACAGAATGAAAAATGGCTTTTATTCACTAAGCTCAAAAGCAAGCTATAATTTATACGACATTAGTTTGTCTTATCTCTTACTAGCTTATTATCCGGCCTTGCCCGGTATTGCATTATGTTTAACTTGTTTCATGATAAAATCAAATAAACTACTTAACTTAACTGATACTGACTTAAACTGATAATTCAATGTTGATCGTAATCTTTGTTGGAAATACTCATGTTTAAATGTGTTAAATGTTATCCATTTGTATGCTTAAAGGCTTATCTCTGTTAGTCTATCTATTCAAAATTGAAAGAAAATGGCCATTTTGAGACAAAAAATTTGAATTATGAGCTTTTAGGATTTATTTTAAATTTCAAAAGCCCGCCTAAGTGAATTAAGGAACCTCTGTGCCAAGTTTGATGAAAATCCGACGAAAACTGTGGATTTGTATAAGGAACAAACATACATACATACATACAAACAAACATACATCCATAAGATTGCGGCCATTTATTAGACAGCATCGCCTCCTATGGTTTACTGAGATTGCGAATAAATTTTTGGATTTTGGGCTTTGGGCGTTTTAAATTTTGCTTGGTACAGGTTTTCTAGACTGTCTTTGATTCAAATAGTCAGTCAAAAAGATATTTTTTTACAATATACGTGTTCCTACTGTTATTCTGTTGAGCCGAGGTAGTTATTCGCTTCCTATCCATTTCTTAGTGTCTGAGTAAGTGTCATCGTGACAGATACTTCCTAGAAAACGAAAGGCTTCATTCAGGATTCTGAAAAATTCTCGCCAACTGTCATAACCAATCTGTGCCGGATCTTCCCACGCACAGCAACGTAAAGGGGTCTCTTTTAGGGACAGAGGGTCGAAAGTCACCAAAACTTTAGACACCCTCATCCATAGCCTCACATATCTGTTCATTAAATTTAATCCCCTGATAGGAAGCAGGCGCGCTTTTATAAACGGAGGCGCTCGCAAGGATCTTCTGTGACGAGGAAAAAAGGCCCTCGCTTTATGTGTGAAGGAGAGAGAAAAAAAAAATCTATCGTTTTCTGAGTTACTCATGGCGGCCGATTCATTATCCTTTATGAAGAAAAAGTTCGTTGGCCCGTGGTGGAATGACGGAATTTAAACCACGTGAAGTCCACGGAGTCAAACGGCTTAGTTCGAAGTGGATTCTTAAATACGCAAGAAAAACTCTTAAATATTCTGAACATAATCTCAGTAAGTGGGGGATTTGTGAATGTATGTTATGGTACAAAAATGAAAGTTCTTTTAACAGATTCGTGCCATGAGCTTCATCGGAGGGTCACGGTTATGCTTCCGCATAATGTTTAATCAAAAAAGAAAAAAAAAATTTATCTTAAATAACCTTAACGTTAGTCCGCGGCCCTCTGAGGTTCCAAAAAAAAAAAAAAAAATACTTTGCGTCAAATTTCAGCAACTCAACAAAATCTTCTTTTTAATGTTCCAGGGTGGGTAAATAAAAAAAAAGTTATGTAGCGGCCCCTGCTCGCTGAGGTTAATCAACAATCGAAGATTTCTTCATTTTTTTTCAATTCGGTGAAAGTTCAATTGCCTGCTTAAAATACTCGTTTCGATTTGAACAAAATGAAAATCTCACTCCTGGCAGAAAATATAATTTAATTAAAGCGCTCTCACTGCAAAACAGTATGAAAGTATGGTTACGAACAATATGATGTATGGTTAAAGTAAAGTAAAATTCGCCGCCCTAGACATCTGCCCACTCTGCCTATTGGGAAATTTGACCCTAATTACTAGTATATCTGACCCTAACTAGTGTATCTACAAAGAAAATGTTAATTTCGGTACAACGAGTGTAAGGCAATTTTTTACTCTTCATCACATTTAACAAAATAAATAAGCAGTTGAAAATAATTGTATTATAAAAAATTACATCGCAATAGAAAACAGGTTATTTTCTAAAAGTAAAAGAAAACTGGCACTTTTTTTTAAAGACGTGTATTCAGGACCGTCATTTAGGGGGGTAGGGGGGGGGGTTACTTGCCCCCCCCCCCCCCGACTTTGAGAAATCAATGTATTTACCTATAAGTGGGCGTGGCTTTTGATGTTTTCCGATGAAATTGCATTGTGTTTGGACCCTTCGCCATACCCCTGGAAAAACTTGAAAAGACGTCCCTGCGTGTATTACAATACCAGTAAACATTTACACTATCAAATATTTAATGAATCTGACAATTAAAAATGTTGTTAGAATATATATAAGAATACGTATACCATATGCATCGAAATATCTCTTAATTTTAAACATGGCATATTTTCAAGTATGCAGTGAAAACCGGATTTGGGTATGTTGGTGAAAGTCTTGTGAGAAACAGATTTAGACACAGAAAGGTTTTTATACAATTTAAAGGGAAAGAAATCGAACTCTTAATTATCAAAAGCATTTACCGGCTTCTTGAACAAATGAAACTAGCTCGAACTTCTCTCAAATGCGTTTTTCAGCATTAATAAATTTTTTAATGCCATTTATTAAAAAAAAGTCACCCATTCTGATCTCACGTTAAAACAAGACACAAAAGTTTAGTTTCGGTATTCATTTTATGTGTCACCAAAAATAAAATCTCTTGTGAATTCCTGTCATTAATTCTACTCGTGTATTCTTCAATTACATTCCATTCCTCGTCGGTTCACAGTTCTCGTCAAACCCGATTTTAGACCAAGCCAAAGCAAGCTAAAGGCCCGGTTTCCTAGGAGTGAAATCGTCGATCTCTGGCGAGGCGATAGACGCCGCCGCCGTCTGCGCATGCGCCTGAGCCGCAGAGTGACGTCGCTTCATGCCACGCTCCAATCAAACTGGTTCTGATTCCAGCGTGTGTCGCGTCCGGCGTCAGCGACGATTCTAGGAAACCGGGCCTTAAAGATAAACATACCGAATTCATGCAAAGAAGTTGATAATGACGTCACTTCCTGGTTCAAGCATCTTTCTCCGGGGGTTCCGCTCTTGCTCGCCCGGTTTCCGAGTGATCTCTGACTATTTCAGAAACCTTTCCGAGCAGATAAGAAAGTGCTTTGTACAGAAGTTTCTGCTTTTTTCGAAAAATTACCTGTTTTTTCTTGAGAAGTTTCTGAATTTTTTTGACATTGTAAGCGCAACACTCAATAGCATCAACCGGCGCACATTGGGATACTGAAGACTTTCCTTTCCTCTCAGTTCTATGCCGCAATTGTGGAGGTCTCTGTGACCCACTTGTCACGACTTGCAGTCAGTGGCTTCCCACAAGAAGTCAGGAAAAGTGACAGTGATCTCCTAAAAATTTCTTCACTCTGCAATTTGACTGACAATTCGGAAAACTTAGGAGACCATCATCGCAATATTGCAACTAGTTTTCACCATCTTGTAATGATGCTGAATGTTTATTCTCATTAGATTCGGTTTCGGTAGGGGATGCTCCGATCATCTAATTGGCCAATTACAGATTACTGATTTATCGGTGTTGATAATCGGCAGATTAATGATCAGGATGATTTTTATTGCTAAGATTTTTCCATTACCGTTTATATTGGTTAATTTTCTTTTTCTAAAATATTTAATACTTCGAAATTACATTTTATTTCTGTAAACAAATTTTCATATTATTGTTTCAAATAAAGTAGCATTGTTTTTAACCAAATCTGAATATTCAAATACTTAGTTAGTGGCCTATATTTAACAGACGCTTTGAACTTAGTACCTATCTACTATTTTGGTTATTATTAGTTACCACTTCATCGAAGACCTTTTTTCTTTATGAAAATTACTAGCCGGGTACCGGGCCCTGCCCGGGTTTCTGTGGGTGTAGGGTGGTTTAGTGAAACTCATTCATAAATTTCTCAACACTAAAGTGCATATCTATAAACATAATGGCTACTTCTGTAAACAATGGCTATGTTATGGATAAACTATAAAAAAAATAATGCAAGGTTAAAAGAAAAATAGCAAGCTACAAATAATGTTTTGAGTAAATAGGAAAATGTTTCTAAGCTTGGTATATTAAAAATAAATATATATTTACAGTATTAATCGCACTGAAATTAACCATTTCCAAATATTGCTCGTTAAATAAGTCCCATTATTAGTTTTCTATCCTCGTGACAACATTGGTGAGGTGAAAAAACATCTTATGTACCTAATTTAGAAATTTTTTTTGACTATAAAACACTTTCTATTCTCTAACTATTGCCAAAATCAATTTTTTTTTATTTCACCCGTTAGCGATTGTTGGCTCAGATAAATATAAAAAATCCTCAGAAGGCAATAAAATTCCATACTTACTCCAGAGAAGCCTTGGTTCAAAATCTTCAATATGATTACAATCAATATTGTTGCTGCATGGCACCAAATTTTTTGCAACAATGGGTTGAAAATTTAATCATTTAATGAGGAAAATGACATAAAATTAACTGTTTTTCCATAATAACTTTTTTTTAAACTAAGCTTTTTTAGAAATAAAATTATAGCTTATCCTGCTCCCTACTACTGTAGCTATCTACGGTGAAAAAAATGGTTTAAAATCGGTTTCAGTAATTTGGAAGATTACCCCGGACATACGTTTTTCAAAAGTAGTCTTTTATGTATATAGATAAGTAATTCAAAGCACCAAGCTAATGGTAGCGCGTGGAGAAATGTAGTGACATATGAATCATGTGGCAATATTGAAAGTCGTATATTGATTCAAAAACAAGAATAACATTACTTCAACCATCAATTTTTTGTTTAAAAAAAATTGAATTTGAATTTTTGACACTTCGAACTCAAATTAATTTTTTTCGCTAAGACGAATTGCAATAAGTGTGGCGTACGTCCGACAGCTGCACACCACACAACTTTGCCCCCGAAACCTTAAAGCTCTTTCGCGCCAGTGGTTTTTGATTTCAGTGGTTAGGGTCTCTGGAGTCTGTATGAAAAGTTGCATTTCGTATTTTTTTGACAATTTTTTTTTTTTCGCTTTAAATTTTTCAACATTTTAACTCTGCACTTCATTTTGAACATTTTTGCAATTGGAAGTATGCATCTAGGACCAACGGTTGCGAAAAGAAAAGACCATGAGTAGTATACAGGGGTACTCATGCGGCGCCTGAGGCGTTTATTGCTTTCCCCCCTCCCTCCCCCTTTTTCTCGTAGAAGATCATGAGGGTATTTTTATGCCCTGAGGGCATATGATACTCGTAAAAAGGTTATGGATGTGTAGAAAACTTTTTTTTTCGGTGGCAAACACTTTTATTTAACCCTTTGATATTTTCTCGTAGAAGATCATGAGGATATTTTTTATGCCCTGGGGGGCATGTGGTACTCGTAAAAGGTTATGGATGTGTAGAAAAACTTTTTTTGTTCGGTGGCAACACTTTTTATTTAACCCTTTGATATTTCTCATAGAAGATCATGAGGGTATTTTTATGCCCTGGGGGCATATGGTACTCGTAAAAGGTTACGGATGTGTAGAAAACAACACTTAACCCTTTTGATGTTGGTTTTAGAAGGTGAAGCTGGTGCTTCGTACTTTAGGGGGCATAATGTATTCATGAAAGGTGGACGTGTGTCTAGACATCTGTCAATCAAATATTGCAATGGCCTTATAGCGCAAGGAAGGTACATTACATTACATTTCTCATTTTAGCGCAAAACAAGAACAGGGTTCCTCCTCCTTTTTAAAAAACTATAGTTCAGGCAAGAATAAACATGTTTAAAACTTGTCTGGACACGTTC
>JAXGGA010009298.1:0-52163 GCA_038373865.1 Uloborus plumipes
CGTAAAATAATTACTGAGCAAGTTAAAAAGTATTGCGCATAAAAGAACTGTAAGTGATTTTCTTTTAAAGGACGTTCTTTAGTTTTTGAAAATGTGACTTGCTAAAAAGTGTAGGAATTGCATTTGAATTCATCTTAAAATTTGATTGAATAAGTAAAAATTCTGTGTAAAGCAATAAAAAATGCAGAAGAAATTATAAGCAGCTCATTAAAATAAAACATAGTATTTGAATAGTTATTGAGAGATTTGGATTGGGGTTGAAATCGTCATCAAGTAACTTTTATAAATCTATTTTCTTAATAAACTTTAATTTATTTATTATTTAATTTGCTAGGGTATACTTTTCGTTGCGAAAAGCTCTACCAGAGTTTTTCATAGCGTATAATTATATTCCCCAGTCTGTTAGGATTTTTTCTATATTCCTGCCGTTGTGAACAACTTTCTTCTTGCACTTTGTAATAGCAATCATTTTGATTTTTTAAGTAGTTTAAATACACGTTAAGCTGCCACGGGCAGAGATTTTTTTTTTTCTCCCAGTGGAATTTTTTTTTTAAACTGAGGGAAAACATTTCATACCCTAGCTTTGTTGCAATTTTTTTTCCTATTGTTACCTATTGTTTATTTTTTTTGTAAAAAAAAAGTCTTTTTTGCTAAATTTTAAAGATTTTTTTTTTTTGCAAATTTTTCGCTCCTATTTTTTTTTTTGTTTTTGTTTTTGATAATTTTTTTAGTAAAAAAACTTGTTTTACTTATTATTGATGTAAAAGAATTTTTTGTTCATTAAAAAAAAAAAAAACCTGTTAGTTCAGGTGCACCCCTGCGTATGACTCCTCCGGCGCCCGTGAGCAATAGTTTATAACTCTACGAGAAAAAAATCCTGTTGATGAAGCTTTTGCACTTTTCTGCACTTTTGCACTTTTATTGTTATCTAAAGTAGCACAAGTAAAATTTCCTGTCAATTGAGCTTTCTTACCCTAATACACTTTCTGCAGTGAAAAATTAACCCCACTTTCGTTAACAAAGTGTAGCATTTTATGAATAAATATTTCCCGTAAATTAAACTTTCTCACGCAGCTGAAGCGTTTTTTGCACTGGAAGAATCTATTAGAATTTAACGTCTTATTTCCCAAGCTGTTTTTCTTGCCTATGGAGTTTTCGTACTAAAGTCATCTTGCTGTTAAAAAAATAGTATCACAAAATTTTATAACTTTTCTGTAAATTAAACTTCTTTACTTAGGTAATCTTATTGCAGTGAAGGCTTCCGTTACGCTCTGTAGCTTTAAAGGGAATTGTCCTGTAAAATAAACTTTTTATTTGAGTATAAAACATCCTACAGTACATTTAGTATTGGAATTTATCATAGCATTAAGTATAATAAATATTTCTGTACATTAAACTTTCTTTCGCTTGTACATTTTTTGTCGTGAAAGCTTTTGTTAGAACTAATTGTAGCAATTTATTTAAAGAAATTTCATTATAAATTCATTGCAGCATTTTATATAAAACATTGTCCATTAATTTCAGTTTCTTTTCATTGAAAATTATGTTAGTTTTTGCATTATTTTTTTAAAAACGATAAAATATAATTTTCTTTAATTTTTTTTAAAATGTTCTTTTCTTACAATAAAAAATTCTATTAAAATTAATCGTAGCAATTTTACTGTGGATGAAAATTTTCTTCTCTCTTATACTATTTATCGGACAATAATAGAATTAATTATAGCACTAAATTAGGAAGTTTTCTTGCGAAATTAATTATGCTAGAGAAACTTAATGTTTTTGGCGTTTTAGTAAAAGAAGTCTGCTGGGATTTGTCAGAACAATTTATAAAGGCAGGTTTGATTGTAATGTTCGTTTTCTTTTGAAAGTACTTACTTCTTTTGCAATGAATGATAAGGTATCTTAGTAACAAATTTAAGTCAATAGTTTTGTCTTAGTGTGTGAACTAAAATCCAATTAAGTGTATGTTCTACATCAATAGCACAAAGGTATTTGTAAATTTTTAGTGTATGTTGTTTTTTTAATTTTATTTTAATGTGCAGCTTTCGCATTCATGAGTGAAAAAGTTAATAAATGGTGTCAATTTGAAATTCATCAAGGCTCAAATATTAAACATCGGTAATTAATTCTTAAATATTTGGTTTCACTATAATAAATTTCCTATGAAGCTTTAAATCGTTCAATCTCGGACTTATAAGCACTTTAAAAGCTTTAAGATTTTAAGGAGGAGGGAGGGGGGGGGTTGCGGAGCTTGCTGCATTGCTTAAAGTTTTTGAGTTGAAGTTCCCTACAGAAAATTGCTTATTAAAATCATACATGACTGCTCGAACAGACAGATTACTTTGCTTTTGCCATTCTATGCAATTTTTTAGTGACGTAGTTCAAACGAAACTCATGATTGATCTATTGAATTGAAACAGCTCGATAGAAATTGAGGTTTTATAATGCAGGTGTACTTTCAATCAAAGTCCCCAAAGAATTCTAAACGCAGATGTTGCATGGGATGGCAAGTAAATGTTATTTCAAAGATAACTAAATTAGAACAAACGATAAATTTCAATAATTCAGATTTTAAAAAGCCATACTAGAATCTTTTAAATCACGCGATGTGTCTTTCCTGGATTCTCGAATCATCTTGTTCTGGCAAAACGAAAATCCATTTTTTTCGCTCATAATAGCTTATGGGAAAGGAAAAAAAAAAGTTGCATTTCCCTTCTCAAATACATCTGGACCTCGATCCAAGATTAGCCAACGTCAATACGCGAGTTTCGCAAGTACCGGATTTACAAACGATCGCGGGGGGGAATATATTCCATTAATTCGAAGTATAACGTGCATAAACAAATTGCTGGCCGAAGTCATTTGGGCGTAATGGTCACATATTACTCTATTTTTATATTGCCGACTCTTCTGGTGTCGTTAAGTTGGGTAATACCATTCCTTATCTTACCTTCTTTCTGAACAGAGTGTTTTAAATATTTGATATTCCTAGTTGCTGGCGCACGTGATTTTGTTTTTTTCGTTTCTTGATTCTTTGATTTACTTTGTTTGTTTCGATTTGAGAGGTATGTAATTTGCATAAGGAATGTCTATTTTATTGATGGTAATGACATTTCTCCCAACCAGTAAGGGAGGCTTTCAGTTGTTTAAGAGAAGAAAAATATGTACCATTACTTTCGTTAAATGATCATGGAGTTTTTTTTTTTGGTGAATATAATGGTGCACATTAAAATTCTTTCAGCTCTAACCATTTTTATAACGATGTTGGTTTGAAATTCTTTTCTTTTTTTTCTTTAACCTATTAATGCCTGACATTTTTTTTTTCGAAAGATATTTTGTTTTCTGGTTACAAACAGTGTTTAATGGATAGGAAAAATAATAAAAAAACATTAAGGAAAGAAAAATCGTCCCTTAAAAATTACGATGGACCCCAGAGGGTACATACTTTTTTTATTACATTTTTTTTCTGCCTACGATATAATATTTAAAAAAACATTTTATTAGAAAAACTAAAATCAGCAATTAACATAAACTGGGAAGCTGGGAATAACTTTGAAAACTTAGCTTTTTTTCTTGAGATTGTGAAAGATGTCATTTTTGATAAAGATCATATTAAAACTGCTACAGAGCACACTTTACAATGGTTATGGTGCTACAATCTGTTAATAAAGAATCGAAACAATACCAAGGTACTAATTGAACATTATTATTTAGTTGAAATGCTCATTTTGAGGAAATTCAGATCCTTTTTTGGATCGTCCCTAAAAAGGGACGCTAGGCATTAATGGGTTAATGTAAATGATTCTTGAAAATAGTTTGTTTTATAAATGAATGTCATTCGTTTGTAAATGCCAAACTTGAAATTAACTGTTAATTTAATATTTTCGCCGGAGAAGAAAGGGGAAGGAAGAGTTAAATGACAAAGAAAAGATTTTTAGTAAAAAAATAAGCTAATAAAGGAGGTTTATAACTATTATTATTATTTATTATTCTAATTAAAGAATAATAAAACTAAAAGTTTTATTATTCTTTAAGCTATACTAACTACACAAGTAAACATTTTGTTATCGTAAATTTTTGATTAGGAGGGGGGAGAGGCAGAAATAAATCGCACAAAAACAATTATCTAAAAGAGAAACATTTTGTTTGAATTTTGACCATACTATTAAGCATCTGTTCACAGCATGATGATTTTTTTTAATAATATATTCTTAAATCTCGAATTACCTTTTAAGATTAAAGAATTCATTGTTTGAAGACTGCGAGTATTTTTTCCCATTAAAAACCCGCTTCTAGTAATTCTCAATCCCATTCTTTTTGAATATAGTTAAATGACTAAAATTATTTTATGAAATTCAAAAGTATGGTTAGAAGACTAAAAACTAAGTAAAATTTTGCATTTAAATCAGTTAGGTAAAAGGAAGCGAGGATTTTATTGTGAGTGATAAAAGTTTAATAATTTTTATGAGTATATTTTATTTATTAAGCTTATTTACTACTCTACAGAGATTTTTACCTGTGACTTTAGTTTCAGTAAACTACAATCACATTAATTTCGTACTATATAATATTGAACTTACAATTTTACTGCCACGTTCAAAAATATTATTCCTTTTTTTCTCTGCACTGAAAATTGCAACATAACTCAATGATGTAGTAAAAAGTTTTCGCCAACTAAGTTGGCGATAGATCTTGGCATTTGACGGGCCATCAGTTCTGTCCTAGTGAAATGGGTTTCAACGAAGTTATTTTCACTATTTATTGTTTTCTTCTGCCACAGCCTGTGAGAACAAAACTCCTTGCCCATGCGTGAGTACATATGATTCATCAGCACCTTTTTGGAAGTTCTACTCCAGGAAAAGAATCAGTTAGAAATCTGGCAGTAGTTTCCGATATTAACAAAACTGCTTTCTGAGTTGTTACCATGAACTTCTCAGCTACAAAATATGATCTTAAGACTTGCATTACGAAAGCTTGCAGAACATTCGGCGCCAGAACCTTGAAATGAATATTGTCCTTTTGACAATCTCATTTTTTGCTTGTGCTTTTTTAGCACAACCTAGGAATGCTGGGATTAATGTTTTGTTGCAAGTGTTGCTGAAACTTTATCAATAGTTTTGTTATAATTAAATCATAAGCTCTAATGGTCGTATGGCCATCAAATTTTATTTAAATATTTGAAAATTAGTTTTGAAATACGGAACCATGGAAGCACCATGTGTTGTATGTAATGTATGCGCAGTGATTTATAGAGTAGATATTTAATTACACAGAGTAAAAACATACATTTTTAATTCTGAACATAATTATTCTTGTACCAACTCTATCTCATCTTAGATCCCTGTTGCCATACTTAATATACATAATATATAATTACTCAGCAGTTGCCACTCTTAACATACATAATATAATTGCAACAACCCTTAAATTTTAAAGTTCAACCCAGAAGTTAAATAGTTGTTGCCGAAAAGTCAATACATTTAGCTATAAATAAATCTATTGTACACATTTGGTTCATAATTCAATCTCGCCAGCACTAACATTTTTACTTCCTTGTTCGAAGTAAAGGAAATGTTGTAATCACGAAAAATGTTTCACAATTTTTGCCAAACTTTTCATTTTTTGCTCTCCGGATTGAATGTTGACGAGTATTTTCGTCACTTCCAGCCGTATATGTTTACTATGGAACGTATAGAGAACTGAAATATACATTTGAATTGGCAAGTGGATAAAGGTGACATGTGACAATATTTGAAAGACTTACTTTTTACCATGGATGAAGATGATAAGGTAATAATTTTTTTCTTGAAAACTTTTTCTAGAAATTTTAAAAATTGGCACATATCACCTTCATTCACTTGCTCCTTTAATTGTGTTTGTGAGTTAACACAATTGCACACACACTAATTTGAATTTGTAAATCGGAGAAATTCAAGTGTCACATATCACCTTTATCCACTTGCCCCTTCATTTGTATGTGCGTATGTATTGAAAAATTGCCTAGGGATATCTTTCTAAAAGCATTTTTGAGAAACTGCGTCTTTTTAAAGATCTTACCCTTACTTAATGAAAAATTCTAGATTGGAAATGTAGCTCCTATCACCTTTATTGTTTAGCTTTACAGTGATGAGGAGTTCAGGCTTAACTTAGGAATTTCTTGTTCCAAATATATTAAGGGAATTAATTTAGAGTGTTTTGCATTTTCATTTCCTCTGCTTTAACACGAATATATTTGTTCAGAAATTTCACTTTTAACACTCTCTCCCCCCCCCTCTCTTTATTCCATTATTTTTTTTCTTCAGTTTATCAATCTGACTTTTTTAATTGAAGAGCTAATTTGCTCAGAGCCAAATGATGCAAAATGATGAAATGAAGCATGGACAATCTCTAAGAAATAATTTGTTATGTGCGGTACCTAAAAATATAACTGTTAGCAACACAGAGCAATCAATCATCTGGCTGCAATACTTGATTGCAAAATTTTTAGATTGTCAAACGTTATTTATTTGTTTATTTTTTTGTCAAAGTCATAGAAGCCACGGACGTATACCGTGAAACGCCGGGGCAGTTTGAAGATCGCTGCAAAATAATGGAGCGAAAGAAGTTTTAAAATTGTGATTTAATTGTTATTTTTGAAGAAGCCAATTTACTCAGTAAAAAAATATTTCTAAAAAAATGACAGGCATATTCTTTCTGAGAGAGGGGGGAGAGGGTGGGAGGGCTGGAAAAAAGGTATTCAGAGTCGGTAAGTAGTCTTGTCTCACTAAATTCATTAAGCTAAAAATGAAATTCAACCTTTATTTTTCCAAAGCAATTAACATCTAATAAGAGCGCTAAGAATTTAGAAATGTTTCGAATGCTGTATTTTGTGTGTTTATTGAAAGGTTACAATTGTATGCATGTGTGGATGGGGATGGGAAGTTCTGTAAAGTAGACATGTCCCTTTAAAGTCGTTTAAGTGATTTTCTAGAGAAAGCTTTATAACGGCTCTCAGAAAACGGATGCATTTCAACGTAGGTGAGTGTGTATCTATCGGTGTCCAAGACCAGGCGTTCATTAAATTCAGAAAAAGGCCCCCCAAGGCCCGAGCTCATGCAAGTTGCATGGTCTGGGAACTTGGGGAAAGAGCAGAGAGAGAGAGAGAAGAAAAGAAGAAAAAAAGAAAAAGAAATAGAAACGAATAAAAATATATGATGCGAAGCGGCTATGTTGAAAATTTCCCGGCAAAATTTACATGTAAACTGGACGGTCCGTTCCTTCGAAGCCCCCGAGCTGCGAACCAGAGTTTTGAGTTTGCGGTTTGAAAGGGAAAGAAGAAATGGAAATTCGCATCTCGCCCCCCCCCCCTCCCCTCCCTCAACATCACACTTTGCTCATCATTCTGTCCCTTTTCGCCGTCGCTTCGGGGCGGGATAAAAGGAAAAAAAGCTGAAAGATCGGTCTGATTTAGAGGGATGCACACACGAATTTCGCTCTTTCGTTCCATCTTACACATTTCCTTCTTTTTTGTCCCCTCTTCTGGATCGAGTTTGTAACTATGTTGGAATAGAAAGTGGGTTCTGCTTTGCGTAAAATTGATTTTAGTCTTCTCCCTTTTCTATTCTTTCTATCTGGATGGATGCGTAAGCAAGGCCGTAGGAAATTGACATCGGATTTTGGAATTGTAGATTTTTATTATTTTTTATTTCGCCTTCCCTCCCCCCTTCTACGGGCATTTTATTTTTATTTATTCTCGTTGTCGCCATCAGAACGATTGTGTTGTCGACTTTGTAATTTGACAAATCATATTTCCTTTTTTCTGCACATTCCTACGAGAAGTGACGAACGTACCTGAGATGTCTTCAAAGCCTTAAAATGGCATACGATTGGCGAGCGCCATTTGCGCCATCGTATTGTCGTGGTATTCTATCTTGGCGACTAAAAATCGCAGTTCAATCGCAGTTTCTAGCTAAAAAGAAGCGTAGAATTTGCAAATTAAGAAATTCATTGTTTTATTTGTTTATCAATATAAAATTCAATTTTTTTTTTTTAAATTTGTTAATTATTTTATTTTATACTGTGGCTGAATTTCTCTATTATTTTTTTTTTCAACTATATGTACGTAATAATGATAATAATTATAGACATTATTTTATTGATTTCTAAAAAAACTCATTGTATAGTATGTAAATGTCTGTTTAAAAAAAAATTCATTCTTTGCATTAAGAAGAGATTTTTTTAAAATAAAGAACTCTAGGAGCAAGTTTTGCGTATTCCATCATTTTTTCTTAGTTTCTTGCAATTTTTTAAAGCAGTTTTATAGCTATATGCATCGTTTTGGTATGATGATACGGTCTTTCGGTATTAGTTTTAATTTTAGCTCATTTCTAACTCAGTATATTGCCCCGAGAGTCTTTTAAAATGTTTAATGTTTGGTAATGTTTTTCTATGCGTAAGGGTAGCACTTAATTGTTTCAAACATTAAACTTAGCTTGGCAGGACTTACGTTTTTTTTCTTTGGATCGGCAGGGATCATAAGCACAATTATTCTCAGAATTTTCGGGAACAAAGAGTCGAAATTTAAAAACTACTCATTAACAATTGCACTGAAAAGATGTGAGAATCTGTGTGTGTGAAGTCATGAATATATTAGTGAACAGATTCCGCTTGACAAGAAGAGGAAATAATACAATGAGGCATGCTCTGGAATAATTAAGATTCCCAATAGTTAAGCTCCCCCCAGCAAAAAAAAAAAAAAAAAACCTGTCACGAGTCAGCATGCAAAAGAAGTTAGATAATAATTCTCTTCATCATCATAATTATAGTAGCAATAGTAAATATTTGACTGAAAGAAAACACAGGTAAAGGATGGCAGTGTGAGAAACCTGAATACAAATAATTTTGAATTTGAATTATATTTGTCTAGCAATGTTTAAACAACTCTTTAAAAATGAATTGAAATTTCTTTACAATTATACTAATTCAATTACCAAGAAAAACTTGAATCGTGCGCTTCAGAAGGCAAATAAATAATTTGCATAACCTTAAAAGCTTGCCTTTACTGCCAGTTTCAAATCCATGCATCACTTCCATTACGAAACTACGGCTAAATACCCACTTATAATCCTTCTCCACTAAAACCTTAAATAACATTTTCTTGCTTTCTTCACTGCAAAAAAATCAACTGTTGTCTTTTCAGTATAATACTGGCAGCCGAGGGTCCAATTTAAAACTGTAAAATGCACAGTAAGAAACTGTAAAATTAGCCATTTTTCAGTTTCTTACTGTAAAGTTATTTTTACAGTTTATTGTCGTAAAATTTAACAGTATTATACTGTGAAAACAACAGTATAATACTGGCAGCGGAGGTTCCAGTTTAAAACTGTAAAATAAACGGTAATAAATTGTTCAATCAGCAATTTTACCGTTTATCACTGTAAAATTAGCAATTTTAGTTTAGTACTGTAAAAGCAGAAATTTTACATTTCATTACTGTAAAATTAGCAATTTTTGCAGTTTATTACTATAAAATTAGCTGTATCATACTGTAAAAACAACATTCATTTTTCTTAGGGTTGCATCTTCAATATGTGTTGTTTCATGTTTGAAGTTTGCATTGAGAAAGGTTGGGATTAAATCATTCTGTAAAGCCTTCATATTGTAATTAGATCTTCAATAAATTAATAATTGTTTCGCTCGAAATTGCTTTATTTTAGTTTTGACGATCATTTTTTATCTCTTTGTCTTTCGTAGGTACTCATCATCATCACCATCACCATCATCATCAACAACAACAACTACCTCAGCAACAGCATCTACTACATCCTGCCAGGCCCCGGCTTCATCACATGCTCACCACTGTTCGCCAGTCACCACCCCCCAACAAAGGCTCAGGTAAATTTCGAAATTTCTCTCTGCATGAATCTTTGTATTTAGGTGCAGTCTATAAATGACGTCACACTTGTTTTTGCTGTTTTACCCCCCTTCTAGCCACAGGTGTCACATTTTAAGATACGCCCCGCTCCTGTCACATGTTACTCTATTTTTGTTGTCTAATGGTGACTTTGGCACGTTAAATATCTTCGTGGTCACAAAGTCTTTGAAGTTCTCATTCCAAATCAATACTTCTGAAAATGCTGGACCAGGGTTTGTTCAGTTCCTGGTCTGGATTAAAAAACAGAGCTCTCTTTAGGGCCCAATCCAAGCCGTTAAACCATATGTACTGGTAGGTATGGGGACTCAGGCGTATGTGAGTGAGGGTCACTCTATTTGTCATATACCTTAAAAAAGAAAGAAAAGTGTTGTCACTCAAATAATAATAATAATAATCGTCGTTTTTGTAGGAATAATAATAATAATGAATTTAAAAAAATCGAGTGTTAGAAAAATCGTTTCAAGATTTCCTGTATCGTGCTCATACTCTGATTCACAAATATGATAGAAATTAGTCTAATGGCCTTTTCTTCCGCTCAAGCGTCAGAAAATTATGCTATTGCTTTTCAAAATTTACATTTTTAAACTGACGGGAGAAAATATATTTAGCTTATTCTAATGTTTTATTTACTCATTTTTTAAAAAGTTGTTTACACTAATCTTTTCAAACGTTTTATTTGACATTATTATGAAAATTCTATCTCAGAGTATAAGTGCTGAAATTCTATTCAAGAAAGATTATGTAATTGTAAATGCTGAAGTCCAACTTGAAAAAAAGAAAAATAAATAGACAGAATAGAAAAATCGACGCTGGAGCCTGCACATTGGATCTTTTCCGCCCACTTCGCTTTACTTCTCCGTCAAGCGATGCATAAGATATAACGAGCAACTGGATGATTTAAGAAGATTATAAAGTAATTCTTAGTGCGCGCCTGTCGGAGGAAAATAAGACCGTTACAGTAATAACAAGTTACCTTAGCTGCTTCGGAAAAAAGGAGAGGATGATGTACCACATCGCCGTTACCATGGTAACGGCAGGAAGCTTAACTTTTGGAGTGGGGAAAGAGGGGCGGACAGACAGACAATACTCGCCAGATAAGGGGAAGCAGGGAGCTAGAGGACAGAGAAGGAGGTTGTCCGGCGCGTGCAATAGTTAAGCTGCTAACGGTCGCTTTTTGACTTTCGAGACATGACAAGTTCAAAAAATTTTGCAATTAATAAATATGTGTAAGAATAATTTGCCAACTGCATTATTGTTTTCTATTGGTTATCTCCTTGTTGTTTTCATTTGCGTTATTATTCATTTGAAGAAGTAATGAATCCGATTTCGAAAAAATGTCGGCTGTATTCTATAATTTGTTGTGTTTGAGATTATCTGCTTATGCTTCAACCATTTTGAAGCATAAGCAGATTGATTAGATGATCTGGTTATTCTTGGACGACAATAGTATCATTTTGATTAGATGATCTGGTTCTAATAAAATTTCTCGTTACTCAAACAAGGTTTAATTTTAATAATGCAGCTGTAATATTTCCATGTTTTTCTTCTCTTCCGGATAAAAAGTCTGAAGAGATTAATTGAAAATCCATTGAAATTTGTGTTCGTTGACTACTTGCAATGCAGTACTTGAGCGGTCAACTTATAAAGAGGATGCTAAGAAAAATGGTGTCTGTGTGTATGTGTGTGTTTTTTCCCCTGGTAATAGCGATTGACTTAGACAGGTGGCCAACTTTACAGGTTTAACTATATTTTCTTGAAAAAATTCACTTCATTATCGTCTCGCATTCTTAAAGCTGCATCGAATGAGAAAAAATTTTGATTCTTTTTTTTACCACTGGCGATTTCTTTTTGTTTTGTTTCTTCTTGACTTCTTACATTTAGGCAGAATGAGATATGAGTGCACAAAAAGCTCTGTTCTAAAATCTTTATTTTATTGATCATTGTGTGATATTAATCTTTATATATATATATATATATATATATATATACACTGAAGTGACAAAAGTCATGGGATACCTCTTAATATCGTGTCGGCCCTCCTTTTGCCCGGCGAAGTGCAACAACTCGACGTGGCATGGACTCAACAAGTCGTTGGAAGTCTTCTGCAGGAATATTGAGCCATGCTGTCTCGATAGACGTCCATAATTGTGAAAGCGTTGATGGGGCAGGATTTTGGGCACGAACAGACCTCTCGATGGTGTCCCATAAATGCTCAATGGGATTCATGTCGGGCGATCTAGGTGGCCAAATCATTCGTTGGAATTGTCCAGAATTTTCTTCAAACCAATTGCGAACAGTTGTGGCCCGGTGACATGGCGCATTGTCATCCATAAAAATCCCATCGTTGTTTGGGTACATGAAGTCCATGAATGGCTGCAAGTGATCTCCAAGTAGCTGCACATAAGCATTTCCAGTCAATGTTCGGTCCAGTCGCACTAGAGGACCAAGTCCATGCCATGAAAAAACAGCCCACACCATTACGGAGCCACCACCAGCTTGAACAGTGCCTTGCTGACAGTTTGGGTCCATGGCTTCGTGGGGTCTGCGCCACACTCGAACCCTACCATCGGCTCTTACCAGCTGAAATCGTGACTCATCGGACCAGGCCACGGTTTTCCATTCATCTAGGGACCAACCGATATGCTCACGTGCCCACGAGAGTCGCTGCAAGCGATGTCGTTCTGTCAGTAAAGGCACTCGAGTCGGTCTTCTGCTGGAATAGCCCAAGAAATCCAAATTTCTCCGCACAGTTCTAGCAGACACGTCCATTGTACGTCCCACATTGATTTCTACGGTGATTTGACGCAGTGTTGCTTGTCTGTTAGAATTTACGACTCTTTGCAGACGTCGCCGGTCTCGATCTTTAAGTGCAGGCGGTCGACCACTGCGCTGTCCATGGTGGGATGTTATGCCTGAAATTTCATACTCTCGGCACACTCTTGACACAGTGGATCTGGGAATGTTGAATTCTCTAACGATTTCCGAAATGGCATGACCCATGCTTCTAGCTCCAACTAACATTCCGCGTTCAAAGTCTGTTAATTCACGTCGTGCGGTCATCATCACGTTAAAACCTCTTCACATGAATAACTTGAACAGAAATGAAAGCTCTGTAAAAGCACTGCGCATTTATACCTGTTCTATGCGATGCTACTGCCATCTGAAAATTTGCATATTGCTATCCCATGACTTTTGTCACTTCAGTGTATATATATATATATATATATGTACTAGCTGACCCGGCCACGTGTTGCTGTGGCTAAAGTATGATTTAGTTCAAAATTTTATATACTGAGCGAACTACCGTACTACCTACGGTTATAAATGTGCAAATTGTCGTCCAAGAATACATTTGTATTTACTAAGGGAAAAAAAAAAGCTACAATAGTAATAATTTGAAAACTTATGAATGCAGAGAGGTACGTTTAGAAAATACAATTCTGAGCAAAATCACTCTAAATTTTAATATTACATAGGTAAAAGTTCACAAATTACAGTAAAACCTTTTTTATTGCAATACAATTGAAATACAAAATCACAAAAAAAAAAAAATGAATATTGTATAACTTAAAAACCCGAAAAGGTACGATATTTACGAAACAGTCGAATTTTGAATCGCAAACTATGAGGTGTATATTTATGTTACAAAGCAATGTGACGGTAAAAATTGTGTGCATAGAAATAATTTTAATCTTCGCACCATAAAACAGTACATTTTCCCTCCTAAGAATTTGTTTTTTGAATAGTAAATACCAAATGTATTGTTGAACGATAATTTGCAAATTTATTGCTGCAGATGGATACGTTCAGCAAATACAATTCTGAACTAAATCACTAAAAATTTAAATATTACATAGGTAAAAGATCACATAATGCAGTGAGCCTTTCTTTGTCTAAATACACCTGACATAAAAATCACTAAACAATATGAATATTTTATAACTCAAAGCTCGAAAAAGGTATGGTATTTTTCACTAAAATAATTTTCCTAAAAAAATATTTGTACCTAAACATGAGTGAAAAATATTTTTAAAACGTACAAAATAGCATATGTTAAGTATCTAAACTGCTTTAATGAATTGAATTAAGTAAAGGAGAAGTAAGCAAATAATACTTTTCCGAATATTGATTTAATAATACTTACACGCACAATTTAAATTAAGAGAATCGGGACGAATATGCCAGAAACCGATTCGACATCCTTGATCGTTACCACTATTGCTTTTTGCTTCCGAAGCAACTGACAACCCAGCAGCATATTTTATCTTATAGAAGCCAAGAATGCAGAAAAGCTGGAAGCTAAATAGATACTTTGCAATAAAAAATATATTGCGGTCCTAAATTGAGATAAAAACTATCCTATCATTTAAGTTGGACCAAACTGAAACTGCGTGCAAAATTTGGTTAAAATCGGTTCAGTAGCTGAGGAGTCCATTGGCCACAAACACAGGGACACGTAATTTTTATATATTAAGATGTATTTTTTAAAAATAATTTATTAACGATTTGGTAGTTTTCCCATTGCCTTTCATTTACTATCAAAAGCAAAAATATTCTGACTGAAAGCACCAGAGAAAAAAAAAGAGAACCCGTAGTTTGAGGTCCAAGAAGAAAAGATTTTCTTCTTGGACCTCAAACTTCGTTTAGTCGATCTTTCATATTGGCAGTCTGCCAATGTCTCGCGTCGCGACGCTCCTCTAACTTGGACCTGCTCAGTGGTCATTGCAGGGGAACTATGCAGGACATGGTGGTGCAGTTAAACCTTCAGTTTCAAAAAATAGAGAGCGCCCTCCTCCCTTTATCCTTTTAGCCTTTGGCTTAAAAGTGCATTCTTGAAACTTCTATGTCGCCAAATTTCGAGGGGCGGGGGGAGGCAGCTCCCGAATTTTGCATCTTCTCTTGATGGGATTAAAGATAACCTAAATGAAAACGGTTTTAACCCCCGATGCAACAAGGAAGGGTGTTGTAAAGTTTGACGTGTCTATGGAACTCTTACGCCTAAACGAAAAGACCGATATTGTATGGTTTTTTTTGAAAGGAGGTTGATAAGAGAGTGTTCTTTGCAAGGTTGCGTCTTCGGATGACATTCATTAACGAAGATAGTTAAAAACCTTTAAAACGTTTTTCGCGATTTTTGAAGTGAAAATATACTTGCAAATTTAAAGCAAAGAAAGATATTTTTTTCTGCCTCGCTTAAACGAATACTGTCGGTTCCAAGAAATATTATTTAATTAAGCGGGGTATTTAATTAAGGGGGATCTTTAACATTACGTCTATGGCATGGGTTCCGGGATGTTTTATTCGTATAATCGAGGTATTCGTTTATCCATTACCCGATTAAGCGGGGATGACAGTACTTGTTAAAACATTAATTTCGAAACATTTCTGGAGGAGAGTCCTTGATAACGTTACTACCAAAGATGGTCTAAAATTACACGTTTTATATTTCAATTTTGAAAAATTTCAGAGGCAGGTCTCTAACCACGTCTTGTCTCTTAACATCGCTAAAGAGAATCCGAAATTGCGCTTCTATGTTTCGAAAATCTTTCAGTGGAGGATCTCTGAAATTTTCCTTCCGAAGATTACTTGAAATGGACTTCAGTGAAAAAAAATCAAAATGGAACCTCCTCTCGTTCTCCTTTACTCTATCATAACCAAACATACCCTGAGTTGTGCTTCGGTGTCAAAATATTTCATCCCTCGAGTCTTCATAATTCTCTTAACTTAAACAAAGGTAGCCTAAAAATTGCTCATTCAAAGCATTAGTTTCAATAAGTTTCCCAGAGGATTCCCGAACCTTCAACGTCATCAAAAATACCCTAAAATTAATTTCAATTTTGAAAAATGTTTCGGTGGGGAAAAAAAGGAGAGTTGGGTGGGGGGGGGGGGGTAAGAGTGGTAAGAGTGGACTGGCAATTTCGGCGAAACACAGGGAAAATCTTTAAAGAGCCTGTTTTCCATCAAAAACTTTCAAAGACCCTTTCCTGAAAGTACACCCCCCCCTCCACACCTACCCGTATTTAGATAAAATTATCGAATACTGCAGTTCATATGAAAAACATTTTCGGTTAAAAAAATAATACTTTCTGATTTCGCAAGTAATAAAATTGTAATAAAATTGCTTTAATGAAATAATATATTAATAAAATAATTTAATAGAAGAAATAATTCCATTTGCTCCTTACTATTTCACGTGGTTATCTGATTTAATTTAGTTTTGAACATATATTTTTTTGCCGTTATGAATATGACTTGGATTTAGTGCAGATTTATTTATGTTTATATTTGTAACTTTAAGAAGTACACTTTCCCGGTCGTTGATAAGTATGGTTTACTGCTCTCTTCAAAATTTACAACAATATTTATATGCTTAAAAATTAATGACACCCCCCGTACAAAATACGTTTGAAAGTACTTTATTTCATTTTCCTGCTAAAAGATGGAGCTACGAGTATCGTAGAATTTATGTTCGCTTTTAAAATCGAATTCATTCAAATGTTTAAAATATTAACTTGATATCCATGTGTAAAAATTGATTTTTTGTTGCAACGCGAAATAACTCTCAATTGCATTAAAATTTCATGCAGATTGAGCAATTGCGTGTTTGAGATTTTAATAATTTTAATGCAAATTCCAGATTATTAATACTTGTCGAGTCTAGGTTTTTTAAGTGCTAATCAAATGTAACTGCTGAAAATGAATGAAATTGCAATTTTAGCATTTTAATAAAAAGCTTTTTTCTGCTTTTTTATGACAGTTCAACTGTTGTCTTTTTTCTTGGGAGAAAATATTTACTTGTTGGAAAATTCCTTTTCTTTTTTCTCCTATTTTCTCTTTCCTTCTTCCTTTTTTTCCAACAATCAAGATAAGCTTTTAAAATGTTTTGATGTATTGAGAATAAATTTAATATTAGTAAAAAGTTTAAATATGAGTTTAAAATTTCCCCAGCTCTTGTTATTGTCAAAGGAAGAAAAAAAATCGGGTAAAATAGTGGAAGAAGAAAATATTACAGCTAAACATGTCATTCTAATTATCAGGTTAATTTTCAATTATAAATTACAAGCGCGTTAATTTACAAGCGCTTGAAAATGCTTAAGTTTCGGAAAAATTACAATCAAGAAATATTTCGACGGCTGTTATAATCCCCTTTTAAATCGGAAGCTGAATCCTCTTTCTTTTTTTCCCACTCTCTAAATACAGTTCTCAATTCTCGATAACTCGAATCTAGCGGGACCGAAAAAAAAAAAAAAAAACTTTGATCTATCGTAAATTCGACTTATCACTAATTTGAATTTCCAGCATATTAAAATTTTAACGTAAAACATTTGTTAACTGACAAAAGTATAGAGTGAGTAAATGTTTTTATAAAGGAAATAAATACTATTTAGATTAAAATATTTAGAACAAAAATCAAAATATGGCTCTCTTTATATTCGTCTTTCATTCTTGTCTGCTAATCCGTCGTTTTAAGTTGCAATAAACATTTTTGTGATGAGTGAAACAATATAAAATTTTTGTTATTATCATTTTAACTATTAATTGAGCTCTACTGATGTCTAGAACAGCCCTTATTTTGTTTATATTAGGAATGCTTTGATTTTAAATGTTCAATGAAATTTTTCAAGTGCACACGGAGCAAAGTGGAAGAGGCTAAGTGAAATAGTTCATTTCGTTTGCTTATGCATTCATTTACTAAATCACGTACGTATTTCTTCATTTATTAATTTATTCACGTCCTTTTGATTGTTAATTCAATTACTTATTCATTCTTTCAGTTATTTTGTTATTCATTCTCTATTTTATACTCATTTCTTTTCCTCACATAATAATTAATTCATTTATTTGTTTACATATTTATTCGTTTCTGTTTTCATTTGTAATTCATTTATTTGCTCATTTACGCATTGATTTGATGAAAATTACTATAACTCATCAAATAAAAAAAATTTCACTACATAAATCTTGTATTTTTCACTTTGCCCGATGGTTTTTTGACGTGAAAAATTTCCACCTTTTTTTGAAGATACACAATAACTGCCAAAAATGAAAAATAACATTTCAACTATAGTTGTACTACAAAACAAATTTTTCCTTCTTTATGTACATGGATTTTTAGAACAAATTTCGAATTTGTTCATTGAGAAACAGGTATGTTATCTTAACTATTTCACTTTGCCTCACATTCCCCCACTATGTAAAAAGTTTCAAAAGCTCACTCCGCAACTCTACGCTTGTTTATGTTTTGTCTTGAAATAAATTTGTTAACGTCATGAACAAAATTGACTTTATGGTTATTCATTTTGTTTTTGCAGGCATAGTAAGTATAATAAAAGCAAAGCCTCCGGTAACACCAATTAGTACTAAAGGGGCATATAATAAAAGCTAATCAAAATGGTTATCAGGAAACTAGAAACTTTAATACTGGACTTAACGATGTACACATTTACAATATAACTACTAATTATCGTTTATATAGTATACACTTGTGGACAAAATTATTGACTCATAAACTTTTGCTTTTGTTTTAATGATTGCTCAATTCAGTTTTACTTTTGCGTTGATGTTAAGATGAATATCAGAAAGAATAATCCTAAATTCAGTATGACTTTATAATTAATTTGATTTAAAAAAAAAAGGAATTGAAAAAGATGCAACTTTAAGATTTTATAATTGCGGGAATCCCCGAGAAAAGTATGCAATCAAAGGTAAACATTTCTGAATTACGGTAAAGTTTAGTTCGGATAAGTTACTTCAATACCAAAACATAAAATAATGTCATCATTACAGATTGCTAGTGGCTTCATTTTTCAAAATTAATGTTAACATTAAAGGAACTCACGCTGAGTCACTGTAAATTCCCCAAAAATATATTTTTCGGCACATTTTGTCTGAACGATTCTGCAAATTTGGAGACAAAACCTCAATTTTGCAAATTTAAAATACCTTGAATATCCTTTTTCATTCGATACACACACTTATTTTATCTTTCAGCAAAATTTTTAGTTCCCTTCGACAAATTAAAAATTTTCCACCTACTAAAAATTTAACTTCTAATGGCTCCTACACACTCCTGAACAAAATTATAAACTTAATTTTTTTTATCTTTGTATTAATCATAACTTAACTTAGTTCAATAAGTGTTATTTTGTTCAAGTAAAAATTAGTAACTGCCAAAATAGTACTTAATTCAGTGTACTCATAAATTTTATAAAATAATAAGTGTAATTTATGAAATCGGCAATTTTAAAATATTACCATTACGTGAAACGTGAGGAAAGTATAACGCACAAATTTTAAATTCCTAGATTATGGTAAGATTTTGTTTGACTAAGTCGGGGAATGTGGGGCAAAGTGAAATATCAGGGGAAAAGTGAAATATTAAAATATTTTCATCATTTCACAAGAAAATACGCATATCTAGAGAATTGCCCATACACTTACAAAACTTGTGTTGCATTTTATTTCTAACCAACAGCTGAAACCATAATTTATAGTTGATTATGCTTTTAAACGTCCATTAAGCTTTTTAATGTTTAGAATAACAAGGACGGCTGTTATTAAGAGCTCAAATAAAATGGGAAAAGCATGTAATATCATTTTTCTTTCCTTTTTTTGCCCTCACACAATTACTTGTCAGAAAGACATATATTTATTTTTCGAAGTAGAATCTGTATGTGAAAGAGGAGATGATGAAATAATTACTCTCACAATTCTTATCATTTTGTAGATCTTGATGAGACAACTGTATTAAAATCAGCATAAACTCTCATGAATTGCCTAAATAGCAATAGTGTTTTCCATCAGTTATATAGAAAAACTCTTTCGCTAAAAATGACTTGGCCCAAATATATGCATAGCATTCCCCTTTATGTCTATATAAGTATGGATGTACGTCATTAGAAGCTCTTTCGAACAATGGAATCACTTTGCATCACGCGTTGAAACTTGATATTATAACAATATAAATGACGACGGTTCTACTGTTCCAGTAATTGCTTCCACAACCATTAGCATAATCATTCGTCTCTTATCGACTCAAAATCCATTATGAAATACATTACATAATATAATTCTGCCGTGGATAAAGAGAACAATTCCTCATTAAAAATAGAGAAATATCTCCAAAGGTTTTTCCTGAACTTTAATGCAATCGTTTTGTGCTTTCTGAAATAGATTTGTGTTTAGAAAGCATGATATGATATGTTGTTCGTTCATTTTTATATTACTGTGTTTTATACGTAAAAATATTTAAAAGAAGCATTACAAGGTGCATAAGCTTTTGACATTTGATTTTTTCTATTCGTGACGGACCAAGCTTGTTTGAAGAAGATTTTTTTAAATGAATAATGCAACTCACTGTAGTATCAACCATTTTATTTAAATGCAATCGTTTTTCTTCCAGAAGCTGATTTTTATGTTTTCCCCCCGACTAAAGTAAAACGATCTTAATTTTAACAAGAGATGTGCCGAAGCTTCGGTGAATACGGTGATTCAGCCGCTTCGGCCTATAATAATTTATGATGTAAATTTTCATTTTACATCTGTAATTCCATAAAATATTGTCTTTGTCCATAAAACATACTAAAACATAGAGGAAAATTACAGTGAACTCTCACTTATACGCCGCCTCATTTATGCGCCTTTTTCACTTATACGACGATTTTAAATGGTCCCAGCACATTCCATAGCAAAATAATGATAGTATCATTCGTTTATGCGTCGCTCTAAAGATAAATACTTCACTTATGCGCCGAATTTTCCGTAAAATGTACAAAAAATTATTTATTTTCTGTAAAAAATAAGCATTTTTCTTCACTTTCATCTTTAATCTTTCGCCTTTATTGCTCACTGAAAGCATTTTCTCCCCGTGAACTAATAATTGCCAAACCGTAGTAAAATGTCCCTTTTCTATTGAAAAATTCTTATTCATTCTCTCATTAGAAACTATGTTGCGTTTTAGTCCTTAAAATAGGCTTGTTCACTTATACGTCTCTCTCACTTATGCGCCTTTTTCTGTTGGTCTCTTGGGCCGGCGCATAAGTGATAGTTCACTGTGTTTAAATAAACTGATTGTGTGTATTAAGCCCTTGGAATCAGAAACGGATCAATAATTCACAGTATATTATATTTAAATTGAAAATTCTTATGCGTGAAATAAATAAATTAAATTACATTTAGTTGATAATTATATGGACAACTTTAGTTGCTTTAAAATAAAGCTAGGGAAACGTGACTTTCTTACGCATTTTGAGTGTTGACAATTGAAGATAAAAATGCCAATTTTTAATTTTTATCATTCCAGGATTTCTTTAAAACCATATTTTATTTAATAAAGTTGTAGGTAAAAAATATATTAATATGTTGATAAAACTTAACCCATTTTCTAGATATTGATGAAGATTATGAAACATTGTCCAGGATTATAAAAAATCCTGAGAATGAATAAAAAATAAATTGTAGCTGATTTTTTCTTTTTTTTATACAAAGCCAAATATTAAGAAAGTTCCCATTTCTTGCACATCCACTCATGATGAAAGATATAAAGTTTCGATTTCATTGTTTCTTCAAGAAAAAAGCTTAGTTTCAGTTAAATCCACATTTTGAAGTAAGCATATCCAAACCTAAACGAGAAATTTTTTTAATATAAATTCTGATTGATAAATAAGGAAGATTACCCGTGTATGAATCTTACAGATTCAACTTCAAAATTTTTAGATTAAGAATATTTAGATACCTGTTACACACGCAACATTGCGATATAATGTAACAGCTAATTTCTAGTTAAATTACTCTGTGACTTAATAGTTGATCATATCAGTTGGTTCATATTGCTTACTTAAAATTAAAAGGAGAAGAACTGTCTGCTTTTCCGGGGGTACTACCAGTATAAAGCAAAAATAAATACTTTGACTAGTGAAATTAATTTAAAGATGAGACTGTAAACTAAAAAGTTTGTGTAAAACTGGGAATATTAAAACATTTAGAGAATAGTATCATATTGTGTGCATTTGTTAATGCATTCAATGTTAAAACTTCAATGTGTGCACCAGCCAAAGCTTCGGCCATTAGTTGGCCGAAGCTTTGGTATTCAGTGCTTCGATAAAATGCAAATAGCAGCGAATTTCTAGTGATGTAATAATTGATCATATCTATTGGTCTTATTATAAACATCATCTTAACTGTAGAACATGTTTTTTTATAATCCAAATAATGCTTCATACTGTTTATTTAAATTTAAAAAAAAATAGCAATTTCCTTTCCTTGTACTGGCAGTCCAAAATAAAAATTAATACATTAATTAATGAAATTAATTTAAAACTGAGACATTACGCTAAAATGATTGTGAAGCACTAAGAATATTGAAACATTTTGAGTATAGTATCATATTCCATGGATTTATTACACGCTCAATGCTAAAATTTAATATGAGCAGCAACCTATTCCGATCATTTTTTGTTTGGCCGGTATTCGGCGCTTCGGCCAAACCCCGCTTCGCGCCATCTCTAATTTTAACTAGTTAAAATCTTCAGGAAATCTTATTTTATTCGCATTTATGTGTTCTTCCTTTCCTTATTTTTGTTTCAAAGTTGTAATAGAAGTTATATGTTGTTTTAAAAATTTATTATTTTAACTACAGTTTTTGTTTCTCATATTCGTAGCTCTGTTCATTTGATGTTTGCACAGTTGTCTCAGGTCTCAAATTTCAAGAAGCATCATTCTTCTGTTATGATTAAAACCCAATAAGGCGCTGTTGTTTAAATTGTCCTTTAATTTTCGTAAAAATTCCTCAAGCGGGAGGAGAGAAACTTAATGGCAATCGCAGTAAATTATGCGTTGTACTTTGTAATAAAGTAAAGCAAGGCTATATTTGTTATTATAGAGTGACCACAGAGAGATGGAGGTGAGCTGGTAGTGGAAATGGTCCACTGAATTTTTGAATTGGTAGGATCAGCGAGAACGCGCATGCAGTAAAATTTTTACTGCTCGAACGATCGCTTTAATTTTAGCACTTGCAATCTAAAGTGGTCTGTTTCCACTTTCAGTTCACCTGCCATTTCTCCGTGATCAAGCTATAGTTACTAATAATGAATTTCCTTTGGAATATTACCGTTACAGTAGATGTTCCTTAAGTGTTAAAGAAATAACATATGTCATATATATGTTAATTTTGATTGTATCGCAATGTAACTCGTATTTCTTTTTATAGTTTGCAAGGAATGTTAACGCATTTTCCGCTTTATTTTCTTTCATATGAATGTTTTTAAATTTCCCACTTTCCAGCTATGGAGGAGCAAGACGGGAGTGGAGTTTTTTTCTTTCCATTTTGGAATCAAGAACTCCTTCGGCCATCCTGGTACCATTATCTACCATATATCTACCATTTATGTCCTTAGAGGAGATGCATTCATTAAATCATTCTAACTACAAAAATGTTTTGCAAAAAGGATAGTTAAAAATAGGAAATAATTTTCCCGATGGTGACGAATCAGTTTTTCATGCTTTTTATTTTATCGGTTTTGTATATCTTAGGAAATATTTCTTTTTTTTCTTTAAGAAGCTTCGTCTGTTATCACAAAGCATTACAGAGTTTTACAACTTATACCAGAATTTACCTACCTGGGAAAGGGGTTGGTAATCGCAGTCCTTATAAGTACATTATTTACTATATTAAGATTGGCAACATGTGTTAAATCCAGGGCTCGGGGGATCCCAACTCCTCTTTAAAATGAATGCATCAACGATCATTTTTATTGTATAAGTTTAATGTAAATTATTAAATCAATGAAAGTTAAAAAAAATATCAAACGAGCCTTGACAGTTTTTTTAATAAAAAGAAAACGAGATTTAACTTTTCTACAGAATTTTCTGGTTGCATTCAATAGTTTTACTGGGACTGGTGCTAGTGACAGATATCTTTAATCTATTGCATACACAGACTTTACTCTAGATCAGTCTTTTTGGCTCCGAAATTATAAGCTGTACTTGTTTTCCACGTGCAGCAATTTCAAAACCGTAGTGTTATTTCGATGTTTCGAACGTTCCTTCTTTTGAACTCCTTTCTGATAATCTATAATACCAACCTTTTTTTTTTCTTGACACAAACTTTCTCTTCATCTCTTTTAATTTATGGATGCGTTAATACGCTCTAAATTTTTCATTAATTAAAGTGATTAATTAAAAGAAGATTAATATTTTAGAAGATGTAATTGCTGATTAAGTTTGGCAGACAAAATGTGGAAGTTTGTTATTCATACAACATGAAAGTTCATCTTGTTAAATTAATCTATTGACTACTATGTATTGCTTTATTTCTCGTCTTTTACTCTATTCAAAGGAAAACTACTAATGCATTCACAGATGCAGCATTACTAACAGAAATAGGAGAAAAGAATGCATTGATCTGAGAAAAGTGTAACACTGAAATGCATTTGCGTCCGTTCAAGCCCTTTGAAAAACTTTGCGACAACCCGAAAATTGATATAATCGAACCTGAGGTATCGAGAGACGGTCATAAAAAGATATTTTGATGCAATCGAACTTTTTTAAACCTATGCTATATTTATGCGCTTTAGTGAAGTTCTGTATCTGGTATAGAACATATCAAGTCCCTGCGTACTATTCAGTGTCACAAAGTAGGACGAGATGAGCTACAGTCAGTATCACGTAAATTACACTGTCCAGTATCACATAAGATACACCGTCCAATATCACATAAATTACACTAACGTGAGTCCACCTAATATAAATGAGATCGAAGACAATCGTGACTTGTCAAAAGTTGTCACAACGTTCTTCACTTCTATTATGGTAGAATAACCCTTCAAAAGTGCTTATGTACTGTTTTTTTATTTTATTTTCTCTTTCTTTTTTAATTTTTTTCTTTTTCTTTTTCTTCCTTTTCTTGAAAAAAAAAAATAAAAAAAAAATCTAAATGTTTTCACCTAGATTTCGATACTTTCCGTAAATTTTACCATAAGCAGAAAACTAAGGTAAAACCGCAGCGGAAGTACTATAGTGTTCAAATTAATTGCGACAAAGCTTTTTTTTTCAACGCACTCTTAAACTTATTGCTAATTAATACTAGCAGGTTTCATTAAATAATTCTATCTCCTTAATTTCTACTGGATGTAAACTTCAACTCCTTATAACTGGTTTAGATGAGATATTAGGAATACTGACGATTTTTTCAGTTTGCTTTTGTGAGAACAATATGTCGTGTGTTGCATTCATTCATTTTAGTGTGGTAAAAATGAGTATAACGCTTGAAGAGTTGGATACTCGTATTTAAGAGTCAAGCACTTGTAGCTTTAGAAACCATTGTTTCTGTGGTTGGCATTGGAAAATCGAGCTTTTCTGGAGCTCTGAAGAGATACATTGAAACTTGACTTTTCCTCCACCACGAAATGATAAATGGAAAAGGAAATGGATAAAATTCTAAAATGGAATTCTTTCTTACTCCGAACCAACATCATTAGACCTACAAGAACAAACAAATAGATTATAAGAGTTGTAACGAGTATTGGTGCTAGTTTTCATTCTTCGGGTGTGCATCGAGACTTCTTCATCTTACTGCAGATCAGAAGAGAGGTCCGGAAAAGTTCTATTTTTGAACACCAAACAAGGTCAAAACATTCTTTTACGGCCATGGCTATGTGAATGTTCAGTGCGATTATTTTTGATAACTTTGTTGGCGTTACATCATTTATGGTGCATTAAAGTGGAGAAATGCAAAATGTATAATTTCCCATCTAATTCCCCAAAATGTATAACTCCCTTTCTCATCTAAAAGAATGTAAGCAGTTCAAGCTGATATCCTATGATATTAAAGCATCTAGATCTGCTTGCAAGGGGCTACTGGAGTCAGATAAATATCATCTTAGGAGTTAGCGAAAAAAAAAATTTAGTCCCAGTTAATTCAAACACTAGTGTAAAGTAATTTTTCTGTTGAAGTGCATGTTCTTTAAAATTAGGCTGTATGTAACCTGCCTAATTTTAGTAAAATTAGGCATTAATAATAGCACTGTAAAAAATGAATGTTGTTTTCACGGTATAATACAGCTAATTTTATAGTAGTACACTGTAAAAATTGCTAATTTTACGGCAATAAACTGTAAAAATGCTAACTTTACAGTAAGAAACTGTAAAATTGCTAATTTTACGGTAATAAACTGTAATATTGCTAATTTTACTGCAATAAACTGTAATATTGCTAATTTTACTGTAATAAACTGTAATATTGCTAATATTACAGTTTATTACTGTGCATTTTACAATTTTAAACTGGAACCTCTGATGCCAGTATTATACTGTAGATTTTACAGTTAAATTTTACGGCAATAAACTGTAAAAATGCTAACTTTACAGTAAGAAACTGTAAAATTGCTAGTTTTACAGTTTGTTACTCTGCATTTTACAGTTTTAAATTGGAACTTCGGCTTTCAGTATTATATTGTAAAAACAACAGTTCATTTTTTGCAGTGAGTGAACATTTAATGATCATTGAAGCATGAAACTTTTTCAGAAGTGCAAGGTACTAATTATTCCGTAATATTTCATTTTTAATACTTTTATGGGTTAGAAAAAAAATGGGCTGTAAAATGTCTGTCCGAAGCAAGAACTATACTTTTGTTTTAAATTTCCTTGACAGCCTCTTATGAACACTTACTTCTTACGACCTGAGAATGGAACATCAATCGCGAACATTTCCGTTGAAACGTCAACTTTTCTCGTCCCCCTCATCAACTGCGGAAAGACCCTCGGTTCAACTAAGACGATCATAATACGTAACTCGGATTTATATGTCATTTACACCTATTTATTTATGGGCTGCTAAATGATTTAAGGGGCCTGCCAGACCCCCATAAATATATCCCCCAGCGGAATCCGAAAAGCATTCTCAAACGCATGCCCAAAATGGCAACTAAAACCCTTATGGATATGGTGTGAAATGGTTTTCCGGTTATAATGGCTTCTTTCTTACGGCGAATTTCATTTATTGATTGATTGGGCGATAAAAGAACAATGCTTCTTTTAAAAAATCGCCATCTTCTGTAAGGAAATCATTGTTTTTATATCTACATTTATTTTATACTGGGCCGCTTTACGAGTATGTTCTTAAATTGAGTGATTCTTCTGGCGGAAGATATGACCATTTTGCCCAGCCTGATATCCGCGATGTAATTTACATGATGGCCTCAAAGTAGATGCCATCTGATGACAGTCAATGTTCCCATTGCCTTGGTAATATGGTAAACGGATTTTTATTTCATGGCAAAAGTATCAGCTTTTCTTTTGTGAGTGTTGGTTTCAAGTGATCCGTTCCGTTTCAGATTTTCTGTCCTTTGAGAATTGAAGCGCTTTCTGCAAAAAGGTGGTAGTTCCAAATTTCTGTTTTCAAAAAGTGCGCATAAAAGCTCAAAATATCAAATCATATTTTATTTATTTTTAATTTTCATAGCTTCTCTTGTATAACTGTACTGATAAGCATTCAAGAGAAGTTATTATAATATTAAAAAGAAAAAGGTAGTGGTGTTTCTAGTTCTAATGTAAAACTATTGAAAACATTGAATTTGGAACTATCTCCTTTTTGCCCTTCAATTGGTGACTTTTTGAGATAACAATAAAATTCAATGATATTTACGTATAACATGGATTTTTACGAAATTTTAAAGGATTAGTTATGGCTCATGTGAACAATTGAAGGGCTTGGGAGATGAAGGAGTTATGTGACAAAACAGAAATTCAACTTTTTCACCCTTTTAATATGATTTTTAAGTTAAATGTAAATAATCTAAACGGACCTTTTTTGGACTAGCAAAAACCCATTAATCATTGCATTCACTATCTGCATGCGAAAGTGAAGACTAAAATATTGATTTTTTTTTTTTTTTTTGTAAATAGGAACTACTATGATAAAATTATATTCTGGATATGGTTGCTCAAACTTTTAAACAACACGATATCGTATTATAATGTCACGAGTAAAACATCTGACACTAATTAAGCTAATTTTCTTCACGTTACACTCATTTCTTAGTTACTACACTAAAAAAATGTGTAAGGTCACCATTGTTAATAGGTGCATACATAACTTTTGAAGGGTCTGCTTCTAATTTAACATTCATTGTAAAAGGCAATGATATTCCCTTATTAGAATACTATTTTATTGCTTCAAGGGTTGCTGGTATGGGATCCTTGCAATAACTTAGATCTCTGTAAAATTGTTCTTTAAAATGCATATGAGCTAAGTGTTGGTCGGGTTACCAGTTTCGTAAAATTTTACATTTTAATAATAAGACTGATAGATTAATTCTGGTCATCTCGTAAATGCAAGAGAAATATTCAACGAATAGCAAGTTGAATTTTGAAAATTGATTTCACAAAGAGAAATTGAGAGTATTCTTGAGGTAGTGGTGCAGTCGAAAGTGGCGGCGTTACCCGACCTTTTTATTTTAAAGCAAGGATTCCCCACTTTTCAATTTCAATGTTCTAAGATTATGTGTTAGAACTCGTAAGTGTCTCCATTCTTTTTCCCCAGGGAAAAGCCACTGTCCTAAAAGGTTTCTTTTTCTTCTGAAATCTTGGTAATTTAAAGGTTCCGTTTTTGCAATCGCAATTTCTCTCAAGATTGCGTTTTCGCCCTCGCTGTTTTCACGAAGGGTCTGTTTTATGACATTGAAACGGCCTACAGTTTATCGAAACGTGCTCCGCCGCATCATACTAGTCGCGGCATAAATTTGCCACCGAAATCAACTGAGAAAGCGTATTTTCCCTGCTGACCCGAAACAGATCTTCAAAAACCCGTTACACTTTCCAGCCAATCTTGGTCCGGCCAGTGGTCCATCCCCGCGGGAACTGGAGAAATATGAAAGGCGCGTGGTTCCTTGTTGCGAATCCTCGTCCTGAGAGGGCCACCATTTACAAGTGGCATTACCTTCGGCCTGGAGTATGTGTGGGGGGGGGGGGGAGGCCTATAATGCTGTCTTCCTGCATCCCAATTGCAGCGGCCTGGCGGAAGAAATATTGCCCCACCACTAAAGCACATCTGGGGTGAGAGAAACGTTGCCCGATTTGCGTCATCCAGGATTTGCAGAAGGCCTGGACGCGTGGCAGGCCATAACTCAGGGGCCCGATAAGGAAACATTAGGCCCGCATTTCAATGATCCCTCCCTCTTCCTTTGACCTCCTCTCATTTTCTGGACTCTTTTTTGAAGACAAAAGATTTTCTCTCGCTCTCTCCCGAAGGTGAGATCTTACTCTTACCGTTTTAGTCTCTCTTGGATGATGCCGTTTTTGTTTTCGCTCTAAAGGTGAACTTTTTCCTCCTCCTTCTCTCTCTCTCCTGCTCTCCACGCTCCTTTTTTCCGCTGGAGTTTTATGAAAGGGATTACGCACGCCGGATGCCCATCTCTTATTGCCGCCTGAGTCTGTGTTGGCGCACTACTGCCTCGCGTCTCCCTAATTGCCGCGAAAATATGGTCGTCTCTTTTGTAAGAATATATTTTGACGAAAGGAGTGATGAACATTCTCTTGTTGTTGACGTTAAACTTTCGGATTTTATCTTGAATATCTAATTTCTAGTATTCATGGGCAAAGTTTAAAAACAGTTTTTAAAGCAAACTTTAACTTCAAACAATCCATATTTCAAAAAGCTTGCACCTATGAAAACATAACTTCAGTTCATGCTATCTATGGGATTAACTCGAAACCTTTGGTTTTATGATTTGCATTTTATTGGTTTATGTTAATGTGTCTTAAATATTATTGCTTTATTTGTTCCTTTAATCACGTTGATTTTTTATATCAATATTTTTATACAGAGATACATTTTTCTTTAACTTTTACAACTTAAACTACTTTTGCTACTATCTATTAATTTAAACACTCACATGTAAAACATTTAGTAATTTTGCATTATATATTGATACAGTAAAAAATATAATGAACTACATTTAGCAAGAAATAAGTAGTATGAGACACGTGAAAGCATTGCAATTTTTGTATTTGTAAAATACCATTATAATTGTCCACTGCAAAATTTTGTTTCCTCTTTTCTTTGGATATTTCAGGTCTTCGGTTTTTTATATTTCTTCCTTGTTGCAATTTGGCAGTTATTTAGCACTAAGCTTGGCTTTGAAAACATTTTTTTCCGTAGAAAATTGGTCAATGCAGAAAATATGTCAGGCTTCTTTTCTCTGTTGGACCATCTTTTTCTAAAATGCATAAAATCTCCCATGAATAAAACAAATATTTGGAGAAACATAACGGTTTCATTTGCGGTTAGTTCCTGTAAAATTCCAACTATATAACTTCTTTACAAGTAATGGGGAAAATATGTAATTTTTATTCCATCTAGTGCAGGAATTCTCTGATTTGATTTACATAGACAGTGGCCTCTCTAGGTCTTGCTGGGCCTTAAGCGAAAAATGTTTGCGGTGCTCTCAACTTAAAAAAACACATATATAGGGTATACAGACCAGATAATGAATACCTCGTAATTTCCTTAAAAAATAAGTTTTTAAACCATTCTTCTGAAATGAATCAGCAGTATGCATGCCATTCTACACATTTTTAAAAAGAAAATGGCTTGAAAATGCTGCGTTTGTGTTTTGCTTGGGGTGTTCATGCACTGGGTCAAGGCACTTTTTCTCCTTTCAACCCCTCAAAAACCTGATCCAGAACCATAAAATTTAGCGCAATATTTAAAAAAATAATTACGTATACACTAGGTGGCCAAAAGTATCCGGACACTTTGAAAAATTCATTTTTACACATAGCTTGATAAATAAGTGATCAATTGTTCTTTAACTTTAGTCATACAAAATATAGGCTTCACCGAACATTTCCAAGTTGAAATTAAATTACCCTTACATTTGGGGGACGATAAGAAGGGGGGTCGAAAGAATAACCTCTTTTTGACCATAACTCTTTGAAAATAGCTGGGAATAAGCTATGCATTTCAGTAATTAATTAGCATACTATGTATAATTACTATACAAATTCAAATGAACGTACCACTCTTACTTCCGAAGATATGAAACATTTTTTAAAAAACGGCAATTTTATTTGAAGGGTTTTTGCTCATAACACGCAGAGTTTTTAATCAAACCTTATCAAAACTTCAGGAAAGATGACAAAATACAAGAGAAAGAACATACTAAAACGGTTTTTAAAAATATTAAAAATCCAATGAGATATGAACGTTAAAAGGAAAAAAAAATTCACGGCGCATGCGCGAACGACAGAAATTTATAACTACAAAAATATTGTAGCCTGGTATATACTGCATCTTATAAAAAAAGTTCCAGTTGAATATCATGAAAATTGAAAAAGATATCAGCGATCTAGTGAGCTGTATTTCATTCATTTGCAGACAATACATACATAGTGAGGGTCTGTCCACAAAGAGCTATTTTTAAAATAAAGGTTATTTCGTCAT
Source organism: Uloborus plumipes (assembly GCA_038373865.1). Taxonomy (NCBI): domain Eukaryota; kingdom Metazoa; phylum Arthropoda; class Arachnida; order Araneae; family Uloboridae; genus Uloborus; species Uloborus plumipes. Next base: position 31,353 of record JAXGGA010009298.1, read on the forward strand.
CGTTCAAAACCAACGTTTCAGGGGGTGTCCGGATACTTTTGGCCACCTACTTATAAGGTCTTTTTGGCCGAATGGGCGAAATGTGACTTCTATGCCAAATATAAATTTTTAAACAGTATACAATTTAACATTGAAAAATATGCTCGATTGTCCCCACACTATTTGTGAACAACCCCTCTCCATTTATGAATTGTCTGCAAATGAATGAATTACAGCTCACTAGATCGCTGATATCTTTTTCAATTTTTACGATATTCAACTGGAACTTTTTTTATAAGATGCAGTATACACCAGGCTACAATATTTTTGTAGTTATAAATTTCTGTCTTTCGCGCATGCGCCGTGAAAAATTATTTCCTTTTAACGTTCATATCTCATCGGATTTTTAATATTTTTAAAAACCGTTTTAGTATGTTCTTTCTCTTGTATTTTGTCATCTTTCCTGAAGTTTTGATAAGGTTTGATCAAAAACTCTGCGTGTTATGAGCAAAAACCCTTCAAATAAAATTGCCGTTTTTTAAAAAATGTTTCATATCTTCGGAAGTAAGAGTGGTACGTTCATTTGAATTTGTATAGTAATTATACATAGTATGCTAATTAATTACTGAAATGCATAGCTTATTCCGAGCTATTTTCAAAGAGTTATGGTCAAAAAGCGGTTTTTCTTTCGACCCCCCTTCTTATCGTCCCCCAAATGCAAGGGTAATTTAATTTCAACTTGGAAATGTTCGGTGAAGAATATATTTTTTATGACTAAAGTTAAAGAACAATTGATCACTTATTTCTCGAGTTATATCTAAAAATGTAAATTTTGAAAGTGTCCGGATACTTTTGGCCACCTAGTGTATCACCTAAAGTGTTTTTAATGTCATGTGTCAGAATGCCACAATTTTTAATGATGCTATTAATTTTTGAAAACGAAATTTCGTTTAAGTGTTCATTCACTGGTCGGTATACCCTATGCTAACCAAAAGGGTGTCCGTCGCAAGAACGATGTCATTTTTACCCCCCCCCCTTTCCCCGAGTAGTGTGCAGGGCTCGGGGACTGCCCGGCCCTGGGGCCGCCCCTGTACGTAGACACTGGTCAGTGAATGAACAGTTCGTCTAAACATTTTTAAATAAAGTATTTTTTTTAATAAAATATTTATTTATAATATATATATATATATATATATATATATATATATATATATATATATATATATATATCAAAAATCAATGATCAGCATCGAAAAATAATTAAAAATAAAAACTTACTGACAATTTTAAAGTTAATTTTAATGTAAAAATGTGTAATTTCTGCTCCATAACTTAAATGCTTGACAAACTTATGAAGATGTTTTATGTAAGTGACTAGCCGGGTACCCGGCCCTGTTCGGGTTTCTGTGGTGTAGGGTGGTTTAGTGAAACTCATTCATAAATTTCCCAACACTAAAGTGCATATCTATAAACAGAATGGCTACTTCTGTAAACAATGGCTATGTTATGAATAAACTATAAAAAAATAATGCAAGCTAAAAAAAAATAGCAAGCTACAAATAATGTTTGAGTAAGTAGGAAATGTTATAAGCTTGGTATATTAAAATAAATATATATTTACAGTATTAATCGCACTGAAATTAACCATTTCCAAATATTTCTCGTTAAATAAGTCCCATTATTAGTTTCTATCCTCGTGACAACATTGGTGAGGTGAAAACATCTTATGTACCTAATTTAGAAATTTTTTTGACTATAAACACTTTCTATTCTCTAACTATTGCCAAAATCAATTTTTTTTTATTTCACCCGTTAGCGATTGTTGGCTCAGATAAATATAAAAATCCTTAGAAATCAATAAATTCCATACTTACTCCAGAGAAGCCTTGGTTCAAAATTTTCAATATGATTACAATCAATATTGTTGCTGCATGGCACCAAATTTTTGCAACAATGGGTTGAAAATTTAATCATTTAATGGAGAAATGACATAAAATTAACTGTTTTCCATAATAACTTTTTTAAACTAAGCTTTTTAGAAATAAATTATAGCTTATCCTGCTCCCTGTTACTGTAGCTATCTACGGTGAAAAAATGGTTAAAATCGGTTCAGTAGTTTGGAAGATTACCCTGGACATACGTTTTCAAAAGTAGTCTTTTATGTATATAGATTAAAAATGAAAAAGAAAACTAAGTACATAGTTTAGAATATTACTTCATAAAATTTTAACAATACTTAAAACAAAGCACATTATGTCTCGAATTTTGAAGAAATATTTATTTTTCATTGGAAATTTTACTTTTTTACAAAAAAAAAAAACATTTATGTGTCTCTTATGTTTTTATATTGCCATAAGTATGACTGTATTTTAAAATTGTACAAATAGTATTTTAAATAAAAAAAAAAAAATTCTAAGATTTAAGGAGGAGAATAGACTTATGTGAAAACTTACAATGAAAAACTTCATTGAGATAAAATAGTTTACTTTTGAAAATAAATAAATAAATCCTTTAACATTGCTCTATCCTATAAATAAAAACTATTTTCTAACACAAAATGTTCTGAAATACTTTGAAAGTAATAATACTAGAATATTTCCACTTCACTTTAGGAATATTAAATTAAGAGCTGCAAGTTTTAAATTAAAAATTAAATGGAAAAAAAAAAACCAAACGTAAAAGTAAAAATTAAAATTATATCTGTATTTCAGACATTAATCTAGTTATGACAATTATATAAGGGTTCCAAATTATTCTTGAAATAAAAGAGGACAACGAAGTTAATAAAATTGCTCTGAAAAATTTCGCAGAAAGAAAAATAATGAACTTTAAAATAAAAACAATTTCACTGCTTTATTTTTCTCTATTCTGTAAATGAAAACTAATTTGGAACACGAATTATTTTAAACTACTTTTAAAAATATTGATTAGAACACTTCAATTTCACAATAAGAGTATTAGTTAACAACTAAATGTTACTGTTAATTCTTATAAGCTTAAAAGTTTAGATGTAACTAATAAAGCAACTAATAACTTCATGTACCTAAATATTCATCAATATAAATTACTATGCTTATTGAAAATTTAACCATGTTCCCAACTTATTACTGATTGAAATTGGATAAAAGAATTAAAAAAATAACGTAAATGCGGACACGAATGAAAGGTACAACAAAACCAAAACAGTAGTTTTAACCCAGCAGGGAGAAATCTTTTTCATATCTTTAATTTGAATGTTAATATTTTTTAAAGTACATTATTTCACTTTCGGTAGTTCAACTTTTTTTTTACTTACTCTTAATTTCTTGAACGTAACATTTATAACACATGACATTGAATGAAGTCATACGTGGCTGTTTAAAAAAAAAAAAAAAAAAAGACTCATAAACCCTAGAAGACGCGTTACTTCATTTAAGTTTTGCTCTTTTGCAAGGGAAGAACTTTTTTTGTACCCTTAATATTATTTTATAGCCAACTAGCATCACGTATATCCATCACGTACTAGCATCACGTACATTTTTATCCTTTTTTCTACTTGGGGCAGTATTTACACAAAACCTGGGGACGCATACAAAATGAAGTACACATCAAATTATATAAATAATTTAAAGAATATTGGTTGTGCACAATCAAGTAGATAGTTATACATCCTTATAGTGGATATATATTTATTTTTTATAACTCTTTCATAATATAGAGCATTTGCTCAAAAGCTGAAAAATATGTGCTGAGGATAGGCGACACAAATTACATTTCACCGACCCACACACACATTTTATTTTTTAAACTATAATTTAAATACGAAATATGGCTGATACACATTTTTAGTATTCCTGTTTAGTATTTTTAGCAAAATATGTCATTAAATAATGAAAATAACTGAGAAAATGGAAGAATAAAGATTGAAAGACAAAGCATTAGGACGCAAAAGTAAATATGCGTTAGGTAGAATTGAGAAAATAATACACACACACATATATATATATATAAACACACATTTAACTATCATGCATCAAAAGTTTTTTCTTAGCTGACTTGGCAACAGTAACTTCCTTTTACTCCTTCTAAAAAGGAAATGATTAGGAAATTTTATGTCTGTCCTCTGGTTATATGTCTTAATTCATTGGGTATCTTCACCACTCCCCTCCCCCCGAAAAAACAGCTGTAGCATAAAAATTCTCCCATGTGAAAATAACTCTGATATGTTGTTACAAAGTCTATTAAAAAAAAATATCGTAAATTTCTGAAAATTGAATCGTGCTTAAGTGTTCTTTTAATATTCAGACTAAAATATACACTGTAAAAATGAATGTTGTTTTTACAGTATAATGCAGCTAATTTTATAGTAATAAACTGTAAAAATTGCTAGTTTTACAGTAATAAACTAAAATTGCTAACTTTACTGCAATAAACTGATGCAGGAGAGGCTCAATTTCTCTCCTGTATCAGTATGTACCGTTGCACCTAACCCAGACAGTGGAACCCCTTTTTCTCCCGCACACCGTCACTTCTCTCGAAATTCCCCCATGTTCGAAGGCACAGTCTATCGGCACGGGCGACCTTGTCTAGGCCGCCTCCATAAACACAAAAGGGTTGGCTGCTCAAAAAGAACCCTTTTCCACCTCGCGGAACGCAGACAGGAAGTGAGAGAGAGAGAGGATCGGTGGAACGTTCGAGAGGGGTAGGCAGAGAGAGAGAGAGAGCAGAACAAAAAGTGGGGGCACAGATGGTTAGAAAAAAAGGGGGGTCCTGTAGCGACCAATCCATCATGCTCGGGTCTGTTATGACTTCCTCTGCAAAGCGACCCGCCGCAACAAACCCACCGAACAAAGAACGTGAAAAGAGAGAAAGGAATAAAATGTATGGTGAGATAGAGAGATCTATCTCTAAGGGTCGTGATCCAAGATGTGTGGAGGAGGAAATGCCTACCCCCACTGTTTCTCTTTTAAAACTCACTCCTCCCCTTTTTTTAAAGAGCGTTTTTTTTGCGCAGACGATCGTTTTTTTTATTTTAAAGTTGAAACTACCTGCCGCTGGGCGTGAAAGGGAAGGTTTCCTGCGTTGGTGGGGTTGAAGGTTTGTGCACGATATATATATATATAGAAAAAAAACAATAAGTGGGTCATACCTGTAGTTAAACCCCGCAGGAAGGCTTGACAGTATCTCAAAAGAAAGCCTTATTGTTGTCACTTATTCCTTTAATAGTGCGGTTTCCTTTTAAAGGCGACTCATGTGTTATTTTTTAGAGTTCGAGGCTTGTGTGTGGATGTTTCTTGATTGAAGATTGCGTGGATTTTGCTTTCACTTTTCGTGTTGTGCTTCAATATTTTTTTACGTTCGGTTTGGTTTGAGAAACTGAATAGTTTGTAATTATTAAAATATTATACATGTTTCTGTCTCTCTCTCACTCTCTCCTTTATTTATTCGTAATTCTTGAGGATTATATTGTAATTGAAAATTACGGAACGTTCAGCTTTGTTTGTGTAACTTTTTCAAAGTAGAAACGGTATTTGGGATTTAATAAACACGAAATAGAATATTATGTTTATCTGATTATTATAACATTCATGTATTTCTCCACACACAGTAGGCTGTAATAACTTTTAACCTAGCCACAATTCTAGCAGCGAAATTGATCCGAAAGAGAGAAAAATGTTATTTCTTTCCATATACCTAATTAAAATAAAAATGTGAGCATTTATAAACTACTATAACTTACTACGAAAACTAAAAAAATGAGTACATTTCGATAACGCATCCGTCGCAAAAATATTCTTTTATTGTAAAGTTGAAATTTTTAAAACTTGGACTTCACAGTATAAGGTATCATAAAATTTCAAAATAGTGTATAATATAATTTGAAATTAACTAAATTTTACAAAAAAAAAAAAAAAAAATGAAATTTGAAAGTGTGAAGAAATTTTAACATTTCACACTATCAGAATATATATCATTTTAATTAAAAAGCGATAGCTTTGTACATAAAATTGATAAAATGAGAAACAACGTTTAAAAGCACGAATAAGATTATAGGATTAAAAGGCGTAAACATATTTCAGACGCAACAGCCTCCTTCTTCAGTGCCCAGCAAGCACAAATGGAGTGAAACAAGTATTATGAGAGTTTGAATACGAAACAGGAAAGAAGGAGCCTGTTGCCCCCGAAAAATGTTTGCCCCTTTTGATCTTTTAATCTCATTTGTTGTTTCTCATTTTATCTAGACATCGTTTTCTTATTTTCAATTGTCACAGTTTGAAATCTACAATCAGTAAAATTTGTTCTAATTTCGTAATTTCTCAAATTTCAAACAATGCAAAAAGTAATTCTTCCTACTGTAATAATTACTCACTATTATAGCTGTAAGTGACGAAGTTTCAGCAAATTATTTCTTCAAAAATTGACTTTAAATGTAACGAACGTTTACTTGTAAAAAAAAATATTAGAAAAAGTAGTGTTGTTTAAATTGGGCTCTCTGATCATCTCTAAAATGTTGTGCAGATTTAGGAGGGTTGTAAAGTCAGAGTATAGCAAAGTTGTAACCAGGGCAAGTAATTATAACGTAATTTATTATTATTATTATTATTTTTTCATTTATGATTTTTGTAACTGCACACGAGATTCATTAGTTTTAGTTCAAAAAATAATAAGGTGTTCATATCGTCATTTATTTTAAAAAATAAATATTTCCCCTAATAGTTTTTATTTTTATTTTTTTTTAATTCTGGTTAAATGTTTTGTTAATTGTTTAACAATGGTTATGGTGCAGTTTCAGCAATGCCAGTAACTTCTTTCATTTTCTGTTTTCCATCTTGTAACATCTGTTGACAGTTTGAATTGTTATGATTCAATTTTAGCAGTACAAGTATCTTCGTTTTACATTTTGGATTTATCACTTTTGAATTTTGTAAACATTGCGAGCTGATTTTATTCTTAAGTATCTCCTCATCTCAACAAAGTTAGTCATATTAAAAAATGATTTCGTATTTAATTAGTCATTTATTTTATTTTGTATGTACAAGCTGTGATAACTTATAACTGACAAAGACTGACTCGGGTACATAAGTATATTATTTTCATTTACGATTTTACACTTGTAGCATTCATTTTTTCAGGTTGCCTTGCTGTGTTTTGAAGTTTTATAGCGAAACTATTTTGATACTAAACTACATAGGTAGTTGCTATACCATATTTTTATTATTTCTATTTCGTTACTATTAATTTGGCGATTCATATTTTTTTTGCCACGAATTTAATGAGAAATCTTTGATATTGTTTCTTTAGTTAGTTTTTCTTTGTGATTAATTTACTGATTCATTTTTCTTAGCTATTTACTGAATAAAGTTTCTTCTTATCAATTTGTTGATTCTTACTTCTTTATTAATAAGTTGTTAGTTTCTTTACGTTCAATTTAATGAATAATATTTCACTGCTATTAACTTGGTGACTTGGATAGGAGAAATTCAAGACCATCGTTAAAAACTGATCAATAAAAACTTATTTCTGGTATAATCTCTAAAATGAATAAATTTAGGGTTTCACATCTAACTTAAAACCTTTTTTAAAAATTAAAATATAGATGCGTACAACTTATTAACTACTTCTTTGTTAATAAGTTGTTAGTTTGTGTTTCTTCACGTTCAATTTGATGAATAATATTTCACTGTTATTAACTTGGTGACTTGGATAGGAGAAATACTAGACCATCGCTAAAAACTGATCAATAAAAGCTTATTTCTGGTATAATCTCTAAAATGAATAAATTTAGTGTTTCATATCTGACTTTAAACCTTTTTAAAATTTAAAATAGATGTGTTCATAACATATAATGTAAATAAAAAATGAGGAATAATTTTGCTTTGATACTTATGGATAATTCTATTAATTTTCAGGTGCAATACTATTTTTGTATCAGTCGATTCATGTTCAAATAAAATGATAGTGTACTTATTTTATCCTTCCCATGATTTAAATCAAATAATTGAAAAAATATCATTGCTTTAAATCATTTTTAGCTGAGGACCTAGAAATTCTTTTGAAAACTAAATTTCACTCAGTTCTACCCTTTCCTATTCAGTACAATATTTTTTCCTTCTACTGATTTTGTTCTTAGGTTATCATCCTCCCTTCGCAATTTTTATCTGTTCTAATTCTCTCTCCTTACTCAACCTGAAAATTCAAGCTATTATTCAGTAGCCATTGGGCCCTTTTAAATTAGTCGCTACTTTTTTATTAGTAGCCATAGCATTCGGGACTTTTTTTTTCGCTATTTTTCTCAAAATTGCTATCTCTTCAACCACAAATTCTTGTAAAAATTTAAAGCATGTTAATATAAGTTTAAAAAGTAAAAAATATACTTAAAACATATATTTATTAAGCACCAATAGCTGAAATTTAGTAATAATAATGCCAATAATTGAGAGAGCGTTTTGCATTCTAAGTAAAATTTTTCTTCAGAAGAGATATGCTGTTGGAAAGGTGTTCTAAAGGTTAAAACTTATTTTTGAAATAACTTGCAGACAAGTTGAGGGAGATAGCTAGTTAATGTGGCTATGAATTTAGAAATGCAGTTAAAAATGTCTTGTATTAAAATTTTTTAAAAGGAAACTTAAAATTAATGTTTCTTTAACCATGTATTCTTGTAAAAAATGCTAAAATTTAAAATAAATAAATGAATTTTAAAAATAAATGTTTGAAATGTTTATAAAAACAAAACATAAAGTTTGTAACTTTGCAAAAGAGAGAGAGAGAGAGAAAGAATGGAAAAAAAGAAAGAAAAAATTAAAAGGAAACTGTCTCTAAATAGTAAAACTCACTTTTTGACTATCTGATATAATGTGTTGTTTCTAGAAACAATTTTAATAAAAAAATATATATATATTATACCTCCCCCCCTTCATTTAGCTCATTTGATTTTCACCTCATATAATACTGCCTAATTCATTTAATTTTCCTATTTTTCTTTATTTGTAACGTACTACAAAAAATTTATTTCAAATCTGATTTGAACCGTATGTATTTGCATTTGAATGAGTTTACATCATGTTATAAAAGTTTTTTTTTTTGAGGAATTATATATTAAAATAATGTTTATGTAATTTTTGAAACCATGAAATTCAAGTTTAATTATATTGACAAATGTAAATTAATCAATAAATAAAGTCTGTAAAGTCTCTATAAAAAATTATAAAAATCCGATTTAAATGTTGAAAAAAGAAAAAAAATGATATTTTACATCCTGTATCAAAATATATATCACTCAGTGGCTTAAAATTTGTTTTATAAGAAAATTACCATGGAAAATACCCTTTTTTTACGCTACACTTAAATTAGTGCTCAGAATTTTTTTTCCATTTTTTCTGTGAAAATTAACAAACAAAAAAGCAATTTTAGCGTAGATAGATTACTCCATTTTGTTACGCTACTGAAATAAAGTTGGAAAGATCTGTGTACCACGTATCCAGCCAGCAATATGTTAATAACGCACTTAAATCTAAATTTAAAAGGATATCTATTCCACTGAAATATGAAAATCCAGTGCAATAAAATTGCATTATCATTCGAACAGCAATAGGAGCGATCATTAACCTCAGGGAGATTCAGATCATCGGAATGGGCTATCTATTGTCATTTTCAATATTTATAAACCACGAGCGTGTTTCGACAGTGATTTATTGGCGACAATCATATTTCCGTCTAGTGGCAAAACATGTTTGAACCCTTTGAATTTCTGGAGATCTGCTTTTATGTGATTGCGCTGGCCTCTTATTCATTAATCAACGCCGAATGTGCGAGCCGAGAAAAAAGGAAATTATCAAAATTACCGAATGAGAACGGAATATCCTATTTCAGGAGAGCAACAAAATCAATGAAAACAATTTGTGTATGCTTGATTCCATTTAAAATTCTTCCGGTCACTATTTCATCATTTGCAGTAATTCTCTCTTTCTATGTCTCACACACACAGACATCTTAATATATAAAAATTACGTGTCCCTTTGTTTGTGGCCAATGGACTCCTCATCTACTGAACCGATTTTAACCAAATTTTACACGCAGTTTCAGTTTGGTCCAACTTAAATGATGGATAGTTTTTATCTTAATTTAGGACCGAAATATATTTGTTATTGCAAATTATGTATTTAGCTACCAGTTTTTCTGTATTCTTGGTTAAAATTCTTTAGACATACCCGGAATGCCACCACATAATCTGCGGTTAAAAACTGGTTTACCCATAGTTCTTCTACGTAATTTAAATCCACTGAGATTATAAAATGGTACGCGTTTAGTTATCAAAAAAAAAAAAAAAAAATCACCGGGAACATTATTGAGGTAATCATTTTGACTGGCAAGTTTAAAGATGAAGTAGTTCTGTTGCCACGTATCCCAATGACACCGTCAGAATCTTCAATACCCTTCAAAAGGCTACAGTTTCCCATTCGTTTAGCTTTCGCCATGTCCATTAATAAGTCCCAAGGACAAACAATGTCAATTTGCGATTTAGATTTAGAAAATCCATATTTTTCCCATGGGCAACTATAGGTCGCTTGCTCCCGTGTGGGACAACCGTCCAATCTATTTTTGTTTACAAGACAGATTAACAAAGAATATTGTGCACCGATTAGTGTTGAGTTAAACTGAAATTAAAAATGCTTATAATTCAATAAAATAATTTTGGAAAAAAAATAGAACCAACTTCAGTTGGAAATTGCTCTAAAAAGTAAGAAATATTTTTTTTCTTTGAACACCATCGAAACTACTTTTAAACATAAGTTTTGAAGTCGGCGCAAAAACGATAGGTAAAATGATATTTAACCATATTTTGCCAACATTTTTGCAGAGAAACCATTGAAAATTAAAAGCAGAATATTTGTATCATTACACGAATGTGTGGTAATCAATGAAATGAGTCCATTAAAATTTATATTTATAGTTGAATTGTAGTTGCGTATGATTCTATACATTGTTTTTGCGCCGACTTCAAAACTAATGTTTAAAAGTAGTTTCGATGTTGTTCAAAGAAAAAAATTATTTTTTACTTTTTAGAGCAATTTCCAACTGAGTCGGTTCTATTTTTTTTTCCCAAAATTATTTTATTTCATTCTTTTTAGTGTAAATGCACTTAAAATAATCAAAATATAGTTAAAAAACCATGCAGCTGTTCAAAACATTACAATCATTCGAAAAAATCCTTGCAGACCTGGACTCGATCTCATTCCATCAGGATCTTCAACCCGAGGCGTTTAACCACTTGACCATCGGGTCGCTGATTGAAGTAAGGATTTACGATAGCACATATTGTTTTAAATAACATGAAATTTTAGCTTTTAGATCATAATTTTTTTTCTAGTGAACAAATATCGTCATATGAATACATGGTACCTAAGTTAACCTTCTCCTATCGATTTTTAAAAAATCGTCCAAATCGGTTCAGTAGATCAGATGTTATGTGCGAACCAAAAAAAAAAAAACATACGCTTTGAATTGAGAACCTCCTCCTGTTTTGAAGTCGGTTAAAAATTGAAAGTAAAAGTAAGTAATTTGAATTGTGGGAGAAAGGGTTAGAGTAAGACTTGGAAAATTGGTGCAAGTTTTTGACTTTCATGGAAAATAATTTTCAACTAAAGTGGATTCTTTAGCTTTTTTCAAACACCACAAATCAAAATCTTATTTTTAAAAAATTTGTGTCACTTTAAGGGTTGTTCATACCCCCCCCCCCTCGCAGTGCAAAAAAACATTACACAGCAGATTTTGTCTAATAACTCAACACTCATGGTGTTTGATACATTTTATTTGTTTGTAATGATGTTTTTGGTCACAACCAATATGAAAATCACAAAAAATAGTTACTTTAATTTTTAACATATATTTATCATCTTCAGAATTTTTAACTTTTAATTTTACCTTGAATTTGACGTAAATGCAAGGTGTAAAATACAGAATTTTATAAAGGTACAAAAATTAACATAATATAGTTGATTGTATATATAATTTTTGAAAAAATAATATAAGTGCCGCAAATCAAAAACCGTTTATTGCCACAATCGATTCAAAGCCCCCAAAAAAGGCGCAAACGTCCATAAGATAATTCTACAGCATCGAAGGACCCCATTGCCAATTTTAACAAAGATCCGACCTAAATTATCATTTTGTACTATAAAAAAATATGGGGTAGATCCCCATGGGGGATGTACCTGCATAAGGACATTACAATCATTCGAAAAAATCCTTGCAGACCTGAACTCGATCTCATTCCATCAGGAACTTCAACCTGACACGCATAACCACTTGACCATCGGGTCGCTCCTTGAAGTAAGGATTTACGATAGCACATATTGTTTTAAATGACATGAAATGTTAGTTTTTCAATCATAACTTTTTTTCTAGTGAACAAATATCGTCATATGACTACATGGTACCTAAGTTACACCATCTCCTATCGATTAAAAAAAATCGTCCAAATCGGTTCAGTAGATCAGATGTTATGTGCGAACAAACAAAAAAAAAAGTGCACGCTTTGAATTGAGAACCTCCTCCTTTTTCGAAGTCGGTTAAAAAATAACAAATAATATTGGTTAATTATCTACCCTACCTACATTATTAAAAAATAAAATGTTACAATAGCAAAATTAGCAAATTTTTAATTAACTCAATTGTTAGAAGCTTGAATATAATATTTCTAAGTATTAAAATGCTACATTTTTTGTTGATTTTTTGTTTCTAGCAAACATAGGAAATTTTTGTTAGACTGTTTTCATATTTTGACCTCAAATTCATATTTATATAAAGTTGATCTCTATTACGGTAATAAAGTTTTTTGTTTCTATTGAAACATTATAGTTTAACCCATACCTTAGCCACAGCAACGCGTGGCCGGGTCAGCTAGTTATATTATATATCTTATGACACAAGAAATTTGTTCAGAGCTGAACTAGCTTGCTTCCCACTCAACAATCATGATTGTTTGCCATTAGTTATTACTACATCTCGGACGCGATTACTATTGCTTCAACGCAGGACACACTGCAAAAAATGAACTGTTGTTTTTACAGTATAATACTGTCAGTCGAGGTTCGAATTTAAAATTGTAAAATGCACAGTAATAAACTGAAACTAGCAATTTTACTGTTTCTTACTGTAAAGTTAGCAATTTTACAGTTTATTGCCGTAAAATTTAACTGTATTATGCTGTAAAAACAACAGTATAATACTGTCAGCAGAGGTTCCAGTTTAAAACTGTAAAATGTACGGTAATGAACTGTATAAAGAGCAACTTTAGAGTTTATAACCGTAAAATTAGCAATATTACAGTTTACTACTGTAAAAATTAGCAATGTTTTCAGTTTATTACCATAAAATTAGCTGTATTCTCCTGTAAAAACAACATTCATTTTTTACAATGCATATCTCTTTTATACAAAGAGGAAACGATAAGACATTTTGAAAATGATAACAAATTTATCCTCTCATATTGATGGACAGTAATTGCAATAGATTTCGACTGGAATTGTTAGTAGTGTAAAAGTAGTGTAAAGTTGAATGTACAAAAAAAGAAAAACTTAAAGTTTTAAATTAAGCAAAATAATTAAAGAAGTATAAAGTTAGAACGTTTTTTGTACAATACTTTTAAAGTAGAGAAAATTACAACGTTAAGGAGGCACAAATGAGCAGGGATACTGCAGACACGTGTTTCGGCGTTACAAGGAACGCCTTTTTCAATGCAAAAAAAATTTGAGCTTATGGATGCACAGCACAAAGGTATTTGTAAAAAATACTTTTGAATTTCATTGAAACAAGTTTTAATTGGAATGTACTAAGATTTCAATCGTTCATCGCGCGATAGCTAAATAAATAAATAAAGATTAAAATTCAAGATAATTTGTATTGAAAATGTAACCGTTGGCTGCTCTTTTTTGCAGCAGGAAACTAAAATATTTTAACTAATAAATAATTTAAGCTTTGCAGTTTGGAAAATATTAGCTATCTTGGACTTCTTGCTAAGTAGGGTCAGTTTAAACTCAAAGAAATTATACGCACACATTCCTAGTAAAAGAAAACGACTTCTGTAAGGGCCCTGCTCCACATTGACGTAAAGCAGAAAAATAAGGCATAAACGTAAAATGGATTAAATAGTGTTCCTATGGAAAGTACCCGGATTTTCGGTTTCTGCCTTCGGTTTCGGTCGCGTTTTCTACCGATGTGGAGCAGGGCCCTAAATGTTGTTTCTTGACTAGCGTAGTGCGAGTGCGAAGAAAACAACTTGCCCCCAAAAACTTAGCATTTCATGACGCGTAAATTATTTTTCTTACTTTTTTTTTTCACTGACGGGTTTCGAAAATTCTTTTCAATCATTATTTCTAATTGGGTAAAGTACATTTCGCCGCCCTTAAAAATAAAAAATTTCTGCACATATTTCTTGCTTTGAGCCAGGGACTCAGTATTTTAAAGCTTCATCTTCAATTATGACTCTTGAAAAGTAATACGTCTTTCTTATTCCACGTCATTGTAAAAAGGAATAAAAAACTGTTTGCTATGGTATGTTTTTTTTTTTTTTAATTCAATTTCGTAAGCTGTATGATTTTTTAATTCCATGAGTTATTTGTAGCTGCCTTTTTATATGATTGTTTTTATACTTGGCAGTTAAATAGTTACTTTCAAAAAGTCAAGATTGCTTACCTCTAGTTGTTATACTTTTTAACGACTTTTTGTCTTGTTCTTTAAAATTTGTTAGTGTCAATACATATGTATTTTTTAATCGTAACTAAAAAGACACGAAAGTCTTTTTTTCTTTCAAAATACATGATTATCAAAACGTGTTGTGCACTTTGAATTAATGATTTACAGTGTTTTGAGCATATATTTACGCGAACTGAGTTATGTCCTTTCTTTTGATTCGAAATAGTTCTCAATGTATCACTGGAATGTGGAGGATTGGCGTAGACTCCCTTTCGATTATCATCAAACCATCAGGCAATCATACGTTACGTTTTTCATTTCGCCTGATCAGTGATTTCAGTGTACTTTTTTCTGTAATTTTCAGCTGTAGAAACAAATAAACAAATACAGCTGAAGGATTTTTTATTATTTGGGTAATAAATTTGACTTTATTTTGAGCATTTCATGTTTCAAAACTTCGAGATTTATGCTGCCGTGCTAAGCACAAAATTAGTATCTGCACATTTTATCAAAATTGAGTTAAGGTCACTAGGTGGCTAATGGTCACTCATTTAACCGAAATAAAAATTTTATGGTTATTTATTTATCAATAGGAGATATATTTAAAATTTTTTTTTGAAATAGTTGCCTCTGAATCAAATACACAAGGAGGTGCTACTTATGATTCAGCTGTAGATACGACTTTTGTGATTATCACGGAAGTATGCGGCCTTTTGCAAGTTTCTGAAAACTTTTTTATTGTCTTCTATTTCTATTTTCCCGCTATTTTTTATTTTTTTATTTTTAGGAATCGACGTTTCGTAGTGTCCTTCACCTCGGATATTCTATTTACTTCTGATTTCGAAAGCATAAGTTCCGTTGGCCAAAAATAAATGTTCCTCGCTTTGATCTTCAAATGCAGAATACCACTTATAGAAGCAACGGGCCAGCTTTACTCCAGTCGCCGACCGGTGCACGCGACGCTATACTTCTGCACCCGTGTTCGCGCATTGTTCCTCCCCCCACCCGCTCTCCAGATAGTATTTTTAGTTCGGGGGAAAAAGAGAGAGAGAGAGTGAGATAAAATGCATGACCACCATTTCGGCTGTTTTTCACTAAAATGTAAATCCCTACGTGGTTTTTTTTAATAGGGTGGCCCACGTTTTTTGCATCCACCCTCGGGGTGAACGCTCTCTGAGAACGAGATTTTTTCACCCTATGCAGAGCGGGGGAGGGTGCATTGATGGAGAGAAAAAAAAAGCGGGGGTGCATTTGGGGACTTTCTCGTGGGGACATTACTCCCCCATCTTTATAATAAAACTTGAAAATCAGATGCACACTCTTCAGAGAGGACATTGAACTGTGGAGGAGGATAAATTTGTGGGGGTGGGAATATACATGATGCACACACACATAAAATAGAATTTGGAGTTCGTAAGGGAAAGCCCCGTTTTCGCTGTATTGATTGATCTTTAGAACCTGAACTGCCCCTCTCCCCTTGAGTGATGGTCACGTCCACGCTATTGTCCCACTATCAGAGCCGTACCCACTCGCCCCTGTCCGTCTGACCAAGTGACCAGCTGCCCAATGTAACCTCTCGCTATCCTCTGCTAATTTTTCCTTCTTGCAAAAAGGAGAGCTGCTTTCGACAGCTGCCATTGTAAGAGGGTCGGACTTTCCCCCTCTTAATAAATTTTCATTTATTTTATTTTCTATTTTAGTTTTCGCGCGCTAAATAACAGGTCATTACTGTGTGTGTCTTGTCCGCGAATTCCCTCCTCCTCCCCTGGAACGGCAGTTAAGAAATGGCTGTCCCCGAAATAAAGTGATAATCATCATCAACGTCTTGTTCCCTTTCTTGTGTTCTTCTCAACTTTGGACACACACGAGCCGGGCTATAATGAGAGCAGTCTGGTGTTTTGGTTGATTAGGCAACTAACGGCTTTCTGTCATTGGTAGCTTTCATTGCCTATACAACACGTTAGGGCTCTTTAGTTCTCTTTTTTTATTCCATCGGGGGATGGGATCCCCTGCTGATGATTCTCCCGGTGCCAGCCGTCGTTGGAGGAGGTGTTCTTCTGGATTAGTTAACGTTTTAATTTGGGAACTTCTCTCCTTCTTCGTTGTTTTAATGCTGATGCGATTTAAAGGTGGCTCGATTTCGGCAGCGTAAAGATTTAGTTTGCCTGGTACTTAAGTCCCAGCCTGAAATTAAACTTTTTCTTTTACGCAATGAATGTCAATGGAACTCTGTGGATGTAATTCGTCTTGTATTTTGTTACCGTATTGTTCTGTTCTTTATTTGTTTGTACTTGTGAGTTGCTTTTCTCTTTTGATCGTATTGAGAATTAAATGCATTTAAAAGAGCATCTAAAACAGTTCGAAAGGTTTTCATTCCGAGGCGACAGATTGAAGTAAATATTTCATTTCGATTTATAATCATAAAATCTTAATTCTACTTATTTATGTTTCTTGATTTCAAAAATTTAAACCTGTATCTTAATTTAAGTTACTGTATCATAGCAGGTTTTCCTTCCATCACATTGTACTAAGATAAACATAATTAAATTTTCCAAAAATGTGTTAATGATGTGTTGCGGACGGTAGAAGGTTTTTATATAACTATACGATCCTTTTTAATGAAATATTTATCTTGAGAGAAGGACAATAAATGCATTTTAGTTAAAATAAATATTTTGCTACTGTTTATTTGTGCTCCAATTACTTTTCTAATAATGTGTTTTTTCCAGGCTAGTAAAGGATTAAACCTTTCCTCACGCGGCCTTCTACGTAACTCTAAAAACATATGTACATTTCTCAAGTGAAAAACATGTGCCTCAAAATCTCTAACCGAAAGAGTCCGTTACAAGTACATGTTCAATGCGGTTTGAAACATTGCTTTACTTCACTTTATCTACTTTTTATAGGTCTAATCCAATTATCACGCTACTGTAGCCAATTTTTCTTTTACATATAAATCAAATACAATCGTGGCCATTAATTAAATATTGCTTGAGGTATGAAATATCTCTAAGCTCCGCTCCATTTGAGCATTAGCCACAGTTTTATGAAAAAGTTTATATAAGTCCATCTTCCGTAATGGCCATATTGTAAATCTCAGCGGCTTTAAGAGGCGACAAAGAACAAAATAATGAAGAAAACGGCCGTGACTAAAGGTTAGTGGAGAACCTTCCGATGAAAGGGTCCCACGAGTGCTCAGAGGGGGTATTGCCTCCATGGCCCTCCCCTTCCGAAGACAGTTTACAGAAAGCACAGAGCCGTAAATTTTGTCTGACGGGCTCTGCAGGGGACTATGACCTAATCGCCAGGAAGCTATTAAAACATCTTATGTCGAGATTTTTATAACTCCGCGGTTATATTTTTTGCTCTTTTATATTAGTTTTTATAGTGATTTAGAGGAGCTGGAGCCGATGGCCTTCAGTATACTAGAGGTTGCTGATACATAATTTTCCTGCATTTCTAACCGATGAGTCTTTCGCCTAGAAAATGATAATTTGCCCAGTTTGCTTTTCTTAGACTTAACGAAGAGTCAATCCATACTTTCAAAATCCATACGAAGAGTCAATCCATACTTTGAGAAAATCTTGAAAACAAATCTCGAATCATAAATAGTGACGTGCCATAATTTTAGACCCATATTTACGTGATAGAAATCACTTTTTTCTTCTAATAAAACAGTGAAGTGTAAATTTGACCATGAATTACAACTTACAAGAAAATTATGTACACATGGTCTGTTTTTTTGTTTTCGATTTGAGTCTTTCTGACTCGAGGGAGCGGTAAAAAGTTGTGTAGGTAGAATGCCTCTCATAATCACCGATCTCCTTGCTGCAAAAAGACACAAAATTTTGATCTTTTGTATACAGTAGAACTTTTCTTCAGCATAATAAAATGCTCTAAATCGTTTAAATGTGCTCCAGTTTTCATGTTTTAATTCCATAATGAACAATTAAATGATGGAATATTACTGAAACAGTTATATTTACTTTTTTTTTTTTTTTTTTTGTAGAAGTAGAAAAGTAATCATAGGGTCGTAATAAAATTACCAGTGAGTCTAAAACTATATAGCACAGTAATAAATTTGAGATTTAAAAAAATTGTCATAATCGCCAAACAAAGAGGGAGGAAACAATATTACATTTAAATTAAATTTATTTATATTCTTTGCATATTTCTACCATGAACTTTCTGAGCACAACAATCTGACGTATCCTAGTTTTACTTTTTCTTATTTTTTTCCCCGCAAACACAATATCGCGATTACATTGCCTCTTTCGATCGCTGATATTTTTCGAATCATCATGTTAAAAGCATACCCAATCTTCACGGCAATTAACACAATTTTGATTCCCATGTGCCGCATTAATCCTCTCCGACTTCCTATGTTCTTTGCCGAGAGTACATTGAACCGTGCCTTGCAAATGCGCAATTTGGCAATCCGTCTGTGTGTAGCAAGACGAAAATAAACATTTGTGTGCAAAAGCCAAGATTAAGAACCTGGCGGGCCTTTTTCCCTTGATGAAGAATGTGGTAAGGAACGTGATCGGCGCAACTGCTTCGGGTCCACTTTGTACCTTTCTCTTTCCCCATCCTCCTTGTTGGTGCCTCTCGAAAGGGTTTATTTTATTTCATGTTTTGGTGCAAGGGTCAACGCGTACAAACAGATGAGTGCGTTATTGACTTGCATTGCTTACTCGCTTTGTTTGTAGCCCGGTGATCTTTCTTGAACCAGGTTCTTCGAGAAAGACAATTAATCTTCTTGCAGGGTTCCAGATGATGTTTATTGTTCCAGTGATGTTTATTGTTGTTTTTAAAGGCGACATCGGCGAGGGAGTAATCCCATCTTTGGTTGAACAATCAAAATTAAATTTATTTCAAAAATACGTGAGCATATAACTCCAAAGTAACTCCAACAACACCCACCTATTTACATTTTTATGTGTATGTGATATTTTGAATCACGTATGGATCTAAATTTAAAGGAAGTAGCCTTTATTTCTAGCTTCTTGCACATCTCAAATGTTCTTATACGTATAAATTCGCTCATTTTTTTGGTCTTGAAGAGCAACGGGGTGGCGTTCTTTTGCTTTAATCGTGTAGTTAAAATTCAAAGAAAAAGCTCATTTAGCCTTAAAAACATGTACTGTCTGTTTGCGTATTGTGCGCCTAGCAGCCACAAACGCTTCCATTTGAAAAAGGGGAGATAGGCTTAGGATGCGCATCCCGATGCCTTCAGCTTTTGTTCGCTTGCTACTTCCTCGTTGCATTTCCCCCTTATTTCGAGAAAGTCCGAAGAGACTTGGCGCGTGCGCAGATGCGGCGGAGGTCGCACGAAAAAATTTTAGACAGTAGAGCTGTAATTCTCAAACGCTGATCGAACTTGACAAGTACTTCGAAATTTTCTTCTTTTGGGAGCTCAAAATTTTTCCTTATTCAAAGAAGAATGGGAAAAATGTTTATAGGTTATAAAAACTGTGAGATCAAGAATACATCATTTTGCATTTGAACATTATTAGCATTTGAGTGGGACTGTGTTTTTTTGGAAACTGGATGGAATTTTTCGATTATTTTTACAATTTGTGATTATTTATTTACAAAATAAATACGTAGCTTTACATTCAAACTTTATAGTGTACATGACAGTAAAAATGTTTTGATTACCTTACATAGCAGTTATTTAATATCAAGCAATACTTTTTGTATTAAAAAAAGCATGTTCATACAAGTGCGCACTATGTTCTCAGAAAAGATTGAGAAACGCTAATGCAAACGCTTTAAGGTTTATAAAAATGATTCTTAATGGTACGTGAGCTCAGATTTATTCACTCGTTTTGCTCACGAAGAGCAAATATGCCCCATAACTTTTGTATAATTTTTTTATTGTGTGTTATGTATTTTAGTGTATTAGAAATATTAAGTTTGAAGAATTTAACTTTGCTGTCTTCATGTAAGCTGAATAGAAGGAATCCCCACCTCCACGTGTGGCACACACAATTAGGATATTTTTTCGTAACATTTATATCAGTATGCGAATTATTTAGGACTAAAAGGTAAAAATTTATTCACGTAGTGAAAACACTTTATGTGATTGAGAGAGAAAAAAAATGTTTTCTTAATAAATCTTTTTGAATTGGTTTTTTTAATGAGGTATTGTTGCCA
>JAXGGA010009299.1:0-52156 GCA_038373865.1 Uloborus plumipes
TCCAAATAGTATAATCCTGCTACCATGCATCATTATATCAATAGACTTATTTGAATTTTTTTTTAAATTTATGTTAGAAAACTTATCCTTTTGTTTCAAAATAAGACTAAGCAACACTTGCATTAATGGTTCACTCTTTAAGATAGTTTACAATTCGTGACGTTTGGTAAATAGTTGATAATAAATTAATTACATCGATTTGGGCTTTGTGCTTAGTATTTACATACTTACAGTGCGTACTTACAGCCAAAATACTGTTGCAGTAAAAAAAAAATAGTGATTTAAAATTATTCATATAGAACAAATGATTACGCAATGAGTGTAAAATTACCTTCCATGTATATCTTATTAGATATTCTCAATAAAATTGCTTCAATGATTTTGGAATAACTATTATTTTGGCTCTTGGTTTTTTCTCCGCACATGAAGGTTAAAAAAAAAAATCTTAGTATTTTTTGTTTAGTCTTCGAACTACATTTTGAGGTTTATGTGTTAAATATTTGTTTTGTTTTGTTTATTTATTTTATTTTTTATTTTATCCATATTAATTGTTTTATTAATGCAGTTTTGGTTTGAGAAAAAAATTTTGAACCGTAAAGCTACAGATTTTATATTTTATGATATGAAAAAAGTTCTTTTCTTGGAACTATGTTTTTTCTCGCATTTAAATCAAGATAAGGGAACGAACACATTTAGAGAATCCGTAAGTCCCTAAGCCTAAAAGATGACTTTGGAAAAGTTTTTAATAGAATATCATGAACATCATTTATATGCAACCACAGAAAAGACTGATGTATGGTGACATTGAATACTGAGATTGCAGTTTCTGCAAACAAGGAAAATAAATTTCAAGTGTATGTTCCAAAAAAAAAAAAAAAGCTTTTATCATATTTTTCTACACTGGAATAAAATTCGTTTTTGTAAGTAGATTAAAACAAGTTATTTAGTCGATTTTTTTAAAACCGACTTCAAAAGTGAAAGTTACTATTCTGCCGTGGGCAGGTAAACGGCAGTATCTGCAAAAATGAGTTTTCGAGATATTTGAAGAAACGCGTTTTTGATTTCCCACAAAGATCAATAAAACATTGAACTTCGAACATAGGCGATACTATATGTTTATACCGATATATTTTTCGGGTAATCGATTGAATTTTGATTTTGCAAGCGCAGAGAGAGGTAAAGCAGATACTGCCGTTTACCTGCCTTTTTCACTCTAATTGTCATGCGGAATTGACTGGCAGTCGGCAGTAACTGCACAGTATGCTAGTAAATGTCCAGTATTTACATATTCGACAACATGCGGAGTAGATTTGTTATTACGAAATATATTATTGCATTGTGAATGATATGTTTTATTTTAAAATATACACAAATACCGTGTATCCACTTGATATTGGCTTAATATAAACGAACGCGAATTATAATTAAAAAATATAATGAAACTGTATTGTATTATGCAAAATATGAAGCAAAACTTGATGATTCTTCAGCCATTGTTACTTCCTTTTACTTAGTAAAGGAAATATTGTGATCACAAAGAAAATTTTACTCAAAATTCGGTCTAAATTTTGATTTTGCTCACCCGCGAATTAATGTTGAGTAGTTTTTTCGACCTTTCAGCACGTGCATATGTACCTAATAACATATAAACAGCCGAAATATCCTTTTCGACCATGCCCCAGTTAATTACGACGAGTTTGCTGGTACGTATGTATGTGCGTATGTATGTATGTATGTATGTATGTATGTATGTATGTATGTATGTATGTCGCATAACTCAAAACTATATGCCGTAGAAGCTTCTGGTTTGGTATGTAGGCTCTGAGGGTGGTCTAGTCGTGCACCTCCCCTTGTGGTTGTATTCGAATGTTCCCAAAGGGGTCTTTTACCCCTTTGTGGGGTAAATCAACGTTAATTTCAATGCAGATTGAGTGATATGATTTGGTGCAACCACTTGGCGATATATCGCCAAACTTTTGGTCGCCAAGTGTTTGCCGCCAAGTTGGCGACAAATTTGGCGAAGAAATGATTTTTTTTTTAATTTGGATTCAATTCGGCGCTATTGGGCACATTTTGCGAAAAATTCACTGAATCATGTTAAAATCGGCGATATTTAGAAAATATATCATTGTAAAACATTATGTTACATTGATTCGTGACAAACTGGGGGTGTAAATGTTTGAATTGTTATCTTGCTCACTCTAATGCACTATTTTAACACCTGAGGCAATTATTATGGAATTTAAACGTAAAAGGAAGTAGTGTGGCGTTCACACCAGATGTTTTAAAGTTACTACAAATCAGTTAATGCTTCGTACTTTGCATCAAAACAAGAAATCACTTTGAGAAAAAGAGCGCTTGAACTGCTTGTTGTGCTGACGATTTTTTTCATAGTACTCTTAAAAATGCAGGGACAGGATTAACAGCTAGGGATTAAACTGCAAAAACTATTGTCTGTTAGTATGAAAGCAACTGTAATAAAAAGAAAACAAAACAATGTAAATAAAATCATTTCATTGCTGCATTTTTGTTTGTCGTCTGCCAAGTTTGGCTTGTGTATCTTTGAAATCGTGAAAAATAGTCTGCTAGTGGAGAGAAACTTTATTTGAAAGAAAAAAATCTGGTATGGACCACACACTACTTCCTTTTACATGTAAATTTCTTAGTAGATGCCTTAAGTGTTAAAATAATGCTTGGAATGAGCAAAATGACAATTGAAACATTTACGCCCCAAATGTACCACGAAACAAAGCAAAAAATAATTTACAACAATTCACTTTCTAAATATCGCCGATTTTAGCATCATTCAGTGGATTTTTCGCAAAATACCGCCAATAGCGCTAAATTGAACCCAAACTCATAAATATTTTTTTCGCCAAATTTGTCGCCAGTTTGGCGATATGTCACCAAGTTGGCGACAAGCACTTGGCGACTGAAAGCTTGGCGATATATCGCCAAGTGTTAACGCTAATTTATATCACTTAAGTCTGCTTTGATATTAACACTGATTCACCCCCAAAAGGAATAAAACACCCCCTTGGGAACATTCAAGTACAACCAATGACCTCCCGTGACCTCCCATTAGGGCACCCCTACTTTCGCTTAGTTTAAATACAAAGGAAAACGGTTTTTGCGGCTTGATGCAAGTTTTGCACAGCGATTCATATTATGTTCATCCTGCAGACATGCAGATACTGCCGTTTACCTGCCCACAGCAACGAAAAATGCAGTTACTGCTAATTACCATTGGTTAAAAAACGGTTTTTTTTCATCGGAAACCAAAAAAAGATGCTTGTACCATAAAACTAATGTAACATAGATTTCAAAAATGCAAAAAAATGAAAATCGAAAAATTTGCAGTTACTGCCCTTTACCTGCCCACGGCAGTATTTATTTATTGATTGATTAAGTTTATTGCAATGAATAAGGTGAAATTTAAGATTTTATAGTAGAAAGCAACAATCGGGTGCGATCAGTTTTTTCAAAGTAATGTTCTTTTTTACTCTTTCTTTGTGTACTTTTGAAGAATACTTTTCAGAGCATTTGAAGCATCTTATGGCAAGGAGTCAAAAGTATCAAAATTAAAAATTTGTTGATAACAAGCAAAAATATTAGGAGAAACATTCATCTGTTTTAGAGCAAGAGATGGTAACAGTAGCCATAGTAAGTGCTCCTTTTCATCAGAAATTTAGAAAAAGTTTTCAACGAAGGACTAAACACGGTTTTGGTGTTGTAAACGTTACATTAAAAATCTGAAGCAGCCGACTTATATTAATTTGCTTCCGACTGCGTCATTCATTAAATTTTGAAATCAACTTCACTAAGAAACTTAACTTACTAAGTAAGTTGTAATTCCTTGTAAACCATGGATGCTTGAACTAATGGTCGCTCTTTTATATTTCATATATACAGGTAGTTATCAAAATAATGGAAACACTTGAGATTCATAAGAAAAATCTACCGTTCATCCCAAAATAAGCGATCAATTGTTCTTTAACTTTAGTCATACAAAATATAGACTTCACCGGACATTTCCACGTTGAAATTAAATTTGCCATGCATTTGGGGGACGACAAGAAGAGGGGTCGGAAGAAAAACCGCTTTTTGACCATAACTCTTCGAAAATAGCTCGGAATAAGTTATAAATTTCAGTAATTAATTAGCATACTATGTATAATTACTGTACAAATTTTTATGAACGTACCACTCTTACGTCCGAAGATATGAAACAATTTTTTAAAAAACGGCAATTTTATTTGAACTGTTTTTGCTCATAACATGCAGTTTTTGATCAAACCTTATCAAAACTTCAGGAAATATGACAAAATACAAGAGAAAGAACATAATATACTAAAACGGTAAATGAAAATATTCAAAATCCGATGAGATATGAACGTTAAAAGGAAATAATTTTTCACTGCGCATGCGCGAACGACAGAAATTTATAACTACAAAAATATTGTAGCCATGTTTATACTGCATCTTATAAAAAAAGTTCCAGTTGAATATTGCAAAAATTGAAAAAGATATCAGCGATCTAGTGAGCTGTAATTCATTCATTCGCAGAGAATACATAAATGGCGAAAGGTTGTCCACAAATAGTGTGGTGACAATCGAGCATTTTTTTCAATGTTAAATTGTATACAGTGTAAAAATTTATATTCGGCATAGAAGTCACATTTCGCCTATTTGGCCAAAAAAAACCTTGTACGTAGATGGCTAAAAGCATCCGGATACCCCCTGAAACGTTGGTTTTGAACGATGACGCAATAACCTTTAATTTAAAAATAGCTCTTTGTGGACAGTCCCTCACTATTTATGTATTGACTGCGAATGAATGAAGTACAGCTCACTAGATCGCTGATATCTTTTTCAATTTTTACGATATTCAACTGGAACTTTTTTTATAAGATGCAGTATAAACCAGGCAAAATATTTTTGTAGTTATAAATTTTTGTCGATTGCGCATGCGCCGTGAAAAATTATTTCCTTTTAACGTTCATATCTCATCGGCTTTTTAATATTTTTATTTACCGTTTTATTATGTTTTTTTTCTTGTATTTTGTCATCTTTCCTGAAGTTTTGATAAGGTTTGATCGAAAACACTGCGTCTTATGAGTAAAAACCTTTCAAATAAAATTGCCGTTTTTTAAAAAATGTTTTATATCTTCGGAAGTATTAGTGGTACGTTCATAAAAATTTGTACAGTAATTATACATAGTACATTAATTAATTACTGAAATTTATAGCTTATTCCGAGCTATTTTCGAAGAGTTATGGTCAAAAAGCGGTTTTTCTTCCCACCCCCCTTCTTGTCGTCCCCTATTTGCATGAGTGATCTAATTTCAATGTGGAAATGTCCGGTGAAGTCTATATTTTGTATGACTAACGTTGACTACAGTACGCAGCTTTTTGTATTCTATCAAATGAACAAGTGTTGCTACATGTTTTTTATTATTTTTACCAAGTGAGAGACGGGTTGTACTGCTGAAACTGTACTGTAAAAGTTCGTGATATGTATCAAATTTTTATTGGACGCAAATAAACAAAGTTTTAAACCTCGTATTATTATGTATTTTTTTAAAATCGTTTTTAGAAAAATTATAGCATGCAAAGAGTCCTGTGATAACAATAAACAAAAAGTTATCTTCCGTTTGGTTTTAATTATTTTTTGTCTTTTTTGGAGAATGTTAACGGAGTAAATAATGTATCTTTTGAAAAGTAATATTTCTATGTATTTTTAACTTAACTGAATATTGTTCTTTTTTCTTTTAGGTAAGTTCTGAATACAAGTTTTGATGAAATGTTTCGGTAAGTCTTAAAAACTTGAAAAATATAAACAAATGTGCAACTATTGTTAGAAAAACCCTAAATTTATGGTTATGTACAGTATAACAATTTACTATTATTACTTCAAATACAAATAGTATTTGAGCTGTTTTCCCTCATTGTTCAAACTCAGAGGAATGAATGTACCTTCAATTTTTCTAAAAATTTTGTATTGCTTGTAGAGATTTCAGCCGAAAAGGTAATGTTTTAGATTGATTATTAAAACTCGTCAGGATTGAACTCACCGAGTCAATTTTTTTCTTTTATTTTCTTGGAGGAATAAAAAATGCTCATTTGATGTATACAAAACTCTGCATTGTTTTGTGATAAAATTTATTACTACCTTGTACGGTTTTACAATACTTAAATACGTACATAAAAGTAATATCTATTTGATCTTCGTGCATAAATGATTTCAAAATGTTTTTTAAGTAAGGTTTTTCCCCTCGTCTCCTGTATCACAATGAGTCACATTTTACCTTACCTTTTACCTACCTAGTCACACAATTCTGTTTTCCATAGCATATTGTTATAGAAATGAGTGATGCCACACTGCTTGTTATCTCCCTTCTCTCCTTTGTCATATGTCACTCTTTTTTACCCGACTACGGCAAAGCGTAAAGGAAGGGTTATGTTTTTAGCAGTCTGGCTATGTTTGTGGTTAAGGATGTTCCACCGTAGCTCCTAAACTATTCATTCGATTTTGATGAATGAGGTGCCAATCGATTCGTTTTCGAGTCTCGAGTGTCATAGGCTACTTTTTACTAGAATTTAACAAGAGGAGAGATCGATTATTCCTAGACAAGCACCGATTTTTACCGATATTTTCGTAGCTAAGTGTGTTTCAGTTCAAACAAAAATCGCAATCAAAAATGAATTTCCAGTTTAAGGTTGACCTAGATTTTAGCATGAAATTAGTTAAAAGCCATTATAAAACCCGACGACAAAATTGATCAAACTGTTCGGATAATTTCTTGCTCGGTTGGGGCTGGGGCACAGGACATTTCCGCCGCAACATAGAACATTTCCGCAGCAAAATTTATCTCTTTCATCCTCCTCATGAGACATTTCCGCCGCGTCTCTCCCCGCCGTTTCTGTACGACAGGACAAATCCGCCGATTGAGCTGGTAGAGTGTAATATTTGGCGAACTAAAATTGGCGAAGTTTAAATTGTTTTACACTGCATTGTTTTTTTTTTTTTTTTTTTTTGACTTCTTTGCGATTTCCCCCTTAATATGAGTACCGTAAAATGGGGTGTATAGGAACAGCGGGGTCAATCGGAACAAAACTTCCCGACCGTACAAAGAAATTCTTCATAAATATACTATTGGGTATTTTTCGCCATTAATTTTTTTTTAAAGGCAAGATCATAGGAAGTAGGAAAAAAATACTTTTGTCAATCCGGAAACGCTACTGGCTTCTAAGGAGGGCTGCATGTGGAATGCTCGAAAACATCACATTTTCATAGACTGCAAAACTTCATATGCAAGAACTTATATTTTAAACCTAAGTCTGGTATGTTTCAATTATGCATGTATCTGAACAACAGAATACCACATTAGAATTTACATTTTTTATAAATTGTGTCATAAAAAGGAAGAATTCTGAAAAATGACATTGAAAAAAAAAATGCGGGGTGAATCGGAACACTTTGTTCTGTTGTTCCAATTCAAACTTATTTGAAGGAAACTGTTTGAAAAATCAAGATTTTGACCCAAATTCTTCTAATCAAGACAAGAACAAGGATTTATTACTGTTTATCTCTTCTCGTAAGCAACTAGATCTTAGAATGACAAAAAATTGCAGATTTCAAAAGATTTTTTCTCCAGGAGACTTCTTTTTACTTAAAATACGCGGGGAAAAGCCATATAGACTTTATATAGCAAAAGACCAGTACACAGATAGTCATGAATAAGCGTTAAAATCTTTCAGGACAATCTCCAAAACCCAGAGATTTCAAGAAACTAAAGAAAAGGCAGAGTTCATCCCAGAAGATGCTATGAAAAAACTTAAGCCAAGTCACAATTGCTAGTTTTAAGGACAAGTACATATTTGTGGACGATATGAGTGACTTCAGTTTATGTTAAAGCTTTGTATTTCAATTAAAAAGCATTTCTTAAAATTAATTTTAATTTTTCATAAGTTCAAAATTATTTTGATTTTTGACAATTTATAAACATTTACTGGCATTAAAATTATACTTTTATTTGACAGTAATTATCTGTTCTTATTCTCCTCCATCAACATTACTCATGTTTGTGAGACCTATTACAGGTTAAATGGAAAATAAAATAAAAAAATTAACATGTGTTCCGATTGACCCCTATCAGCGGGGTGATTCGGAACACCCAAAATTTCCAATATATTTTAATAATAACTGCTCAAAATGTTTTGTCTTAGCTTGGAATATCAAAAGTAAAGCAAGACCGAAGTTTTTACCCAGAAAATCAAATTAAAAAAAAATCTTTTAACTGCTTTTTTTGCAATCAAAGCTGAAAAGTGTTCCGATTCACCCCATTTTACGGTAGTCCGGAAATAAATTCGCTTTTTTGATTTGGTCTTTATCGCCAAATGAAGATGTGTCGCCAAGAATGAAAATTTTAAACCAGTAACACCTTTCTCACCCTTGGAAATGGCGCGGCGGATTTGTCCTGTGCCAGTCAGAAGTGGAATAGGAGTCGCGGCGGAAATGTCCCATGCGGGAAAGGGGCGGATAAAATTTGCGGCGGATATGTCTTGTTCCGCTCTGTTGAGTATGATGGTTTTAGAGGCAGTGGTAAAATAGTACATAAAATGCTGCCTCTTATTTTGTGTTGGGGTGTCACAGTACACAAGTTGCAAGGTTGCACTTTGAATGAGGCAGTAATTGACGTTGGAAGACGAATTTTTGCAAAGGGCAAAGTTTACGTCGCATTAAGTAGGATAAGGACATTGGAGGACCCACGGAAACTTTTAAGCAACCCTCATGATTCAGCGTCTTTGAAGGAATTGGAAAGGCTGAGAAGATTTGACACTGCTCAATAAAAATTACCCAAACAACTTTTCATACTTTTTTGTTATGTGCATTTAATTTTGTAATGTATATTCATTTGCTAATATACAGTGGAGTAAAATAAAAAAGGTTTAAAAACCTGTAACCCGACTACAAAAAAGCTCTAAAAAGTCAGAAATAATAAGAAGTTTAAAAAACTATAACCCGACTACAAAAAAAAGCACTGAAAGGTAAGAAACAAGGTAGGTGCTATTTAATATCATCGTCTTATGAAATAAAACAAGACGTTTGATATCTTAGTTGACCTGTTTATTTAGTTCTACGACTTGAACCCTCTGCAAGTTCCACATCAACAACGTAATTCAATTCAAATGCTGTAGTCGTGCGTTGTCAACTACAGAAAGCAAGCATTTAAACTTGCTACACAAGCAAATATATTAGTTTGATCTATATATATACAAGAATGGTAAATTAGGTTATAATGTTATTCTATCAAATTGTTCTTCTGTAGTTGACAACGCAGGACTACAGCATTTGAATTGAATTATGTTGTTAATGTGGAACTTGCAGAGGGTTCAAGTCGTAGAACTAAATAAAGAGGTATAGCTAAGATATTAAACGTCTTCTTTTATTTCATAAGACGATGATATTAAATAGTACCTACCTTGTTTCTTACCTTTCAGTGTTTTTTTTTTTTTTTTTTAGTCGGGTTATAGTTTTTTAAACTTGTTATTTACATTAGAATATTGTTATAGAAATTGTTGCTGTCACATTTGTTACCTTGTATCTCGCCCTTGTCATAAACAATCACAGTTCTCCAACCCACTTCCCGTCAAAGAGAGATATAATTATTAAACAATTCCTAACTCTTCCAATAAAATGACATTATTCTCGATTTTCAATTACTGTAAGTAAGGGGGGCAGGTATTTTTTAAAAAATTCTTATGAATTTAATGTCCAGACCAAAGTGACCGAGGCAGATCTTTTTGAAAATCTGCGTAAGGAAGACCGCCATCCATTTCCATTATAGCTTTAATTACTCCCTTCCCCCATGAATTTTTTGAGGAATATACACTGCTCGACATTGAAAATGCAACACCAAGAAGGAGTGGTCAGAAATTCATGCAAATTTTACCGTAGACGCACGTCACTGAGTTATGCAAATGATATGAAATGCGCAGCTCTCCGACGCACGTGAAGTAAGATATAAGAGAATGAAGTTGAAAAGTGGGCTATGTTCATGTTGGTTTTTCTGCCAGACTAATTATCGGAGAAATTTGGTTTTTGTCTCGAAGGATACGTGTGATAGGAGGAAATGCCACGCCGTCCTCAACGAAGACACTTCCAGCATATAGACGACTTTACAAGGGGTATGGTGATCGGACTGAGAAAGGGAGGTTGGAACATACGTCAAATTGCAGCTGATACCCACATGTATGCAAGCACTGTGCATCGGCTGTGTCGGAGATGGTTGGAAAGAGGAAATGTAGCCACATTGAGGGGTGCAGGTGCAGCCAGAGTGACGTCAGACCGCTTGGATCGACGGATTCACCAACAAGCTGTGGCGGACCCGCAAGTCACTTGTACGTCGATTCTGCAGCACGTGCAAGGTACGCTGGATGTTCCTGTGTCGACCAGAACCATTTCCCGTCGACTGGTTGCACGTGGCCTGCAATCACGGCGCCCGCTAAGAAGACTGCCATTGACCTCACAGCACAGACTCCAACGTTTGGAATGGTGCCGGACCAGAGCGACGTGGATGGCAGAATGGCAAACCGTAGTGTTCTCAGATGAATCCCGCTTCTGTTTGTCCAGCGATAGTCATCGCATACGTGTGTGGCTTCGACGTGGAGAAAGATCAAATCCGGCAGTAACTGTGGAACGCCCCACAGCGCGACAACGTGGCATAATGGTTTGGGGCGCTATTGCATACAATTCCGTATCACCTCTAGTTCGTATTCGGGGCACTATGACGGCCCAACGATATGTAGATAATGTACTGCGGCCGGTGGCAATCCCCTACCTTCAGGGTCTGCCAAATGCAATTTTTCAACAGGATAACGCCCGGCCTCACAGTGCTTGAATCAGCCAACATGCTGCACGAAGTGTACAGATGCTTTCCTGGCCACCATACTCTCCTGACTTGTCACCAATCGAACATGTGATGGACGTGATTGGACGCCGTTTGCAGAACCTGCCACTGCCTCGTTCAGAGGACGAACTGTGGCAAATGGTTGAAAGGGAATGGAGTGCCATCCCTCAGGACACCATCCGCAGGCTTATTGACTCCATGCCTAGACGTGTTTCTTCGTGTATCGCTGTCCGCGGTGGTCCTACTTCTTACTGAGCCGACGCCGTCCTCGCTCTAAATTTTGCTTATTTATTTTGAAATAAATATCACTTATTGTTCCATGCTGTCTCTGTCTTCTTACCAAATTTCATCAATTTCTGACCACTCCTTCTTGGTGTTGCATTTTCAATGTCGAGCAGTGTATTTAGAATGAAAAGTGTATTAATGTGATGAAATATCTTTCCGAAATATTGCATTGATGCAAGCGGTTATTCACGACTTTTCTGTGCAATACCTGAAGACAGTTTTATTAAGACATAATATTTCAATTGTTAGAAACTGGTCGACTGCATTAGAAAAGTATGTCAAACAAGAAGTTCTGTCAAGAACTAAACGAGCCTACTTTCCCGTACATCGACATCGGCATTGTAGCATCTGATCAATATTCTCTTGATTATCTGAAACTGAAAATTATGTCAAACATACCTCTATAGCACTTAAAGCTGATTTCTAAAAGCAAAATATACCCCTCTCATCAGATGAAATAGACACGTAAAAATTAAATCTCCCCAAAAACAACAGTGTTGTAAAAAAATCCCCCGCCAAGAAAACCTTAAATACTCAGCCTTAAAAAGTTATGATATAGAGTTTTCCCGCCAAGTTTGTGCAAAACTACAACTAACCTGTATGTATAGTTCTTTTAAATTGTTTTCAGTTTTGCCAGGCGGGAAGCTATGTCTTGTGAGGTGGTTGCTTAATGAGTAAAAACTTCCCACCTGGCAGGACTGAAAACAATTTAAAAGAACTATACATACAGGTTAGTTGTAGTTTGGCACAAACTTGGCGGGAAAACTCGATATCATAACTTTTTAAGGCTGAGTATTTAAGGTTTTCTTGGCGGGGGATTTTTTTACAACACTGTTGTTTTTGGGGAGATATCACATGTTTTTGCATTAATATTATTTCTTTGCCTGTTTTTTTTTTCTCTTCAAAATTTACTTTGCATGTTTTTTTTCCCTTCAACATTTTTCTTGGCGGTCCGACATCTGTGGTTTTCTTGGCAGCATGCATTTGGTGCAAAAGTTCAAGGATCTTCTTCAGTCTAGGATAAATTTGAAATCAATCACAATGTACCACCCGAACCGACGCAAAACAAAGCTAGTTGCTAACAATACTACGATTAAATTAAAAGTTTAAAAAAAAAACCCAACCCTTACTGCCGATCTCATATTAAAATGAACTAAATTGAAGATCCCTTTTAAAAGCCTTATGCAATAAAATCAATTACAAATATTTTATTTGTTAACAAATAGAAACTGGCAACAGATGAAATTATAAATCATTGAGTTTTCTTTCCTCGTGGCCCAACAATGAAAACATAAATGCTCAGATGTTGAACAGAGCTAGTAGATAGAAATCGGACCAATTTTAAGCATTAATAACTCCGGGGTGCGATGACCCCGGGGGGTAAATTTTGGGAAAATGTCCTCAATGTCTCATCGAGAATATTCATACCAAAAATCAACACTAAAGACCCCCGGGGAGAAAAGATACGGAAAATAAAAACGAGGGGGGAGGGGGTGGGGGGTCGAAAAACCCCCTATGCCGAGCTTTGGGACAAAATAAATGTGGGTGCAAAAGCAGAGCTCAATCCGAGTTACCGTTTAGTCTGGACCCCTGTCAAACAATTTTTAAAAAGTGCGAAAAATAGCGATTTTATAACATATATCACCCCTCCCCCTGAGGGTCCTGGATGTTTTGCTTTAGTATGTGCCGTCAGGGGCCGCTGGAGATTGAGTATACCAAAAATGAACTCTAAGGATCTTTATGGGGCTGAGATACAGAGGGGTGAAAACCCCGGTTTGGTTACTCGCGTAAACAGTCCTAGTCGCTCTTTTACATTTTTATTGGCGACGGAAATTTCTTGGCGGCTTGTATTTGGTTTTCTTGGCGGGGCGGGACGCTCCCGCGTCCCGTGATAAACGGGTCAATTAAGTTTTGTCGCACCTTTTAAAGAATGTAACTGTTATAATTCTTCCGTAGAAAAATTCCACAATCGTTTTCAAAAGAAAAAAAAAATAAACAAATAAAATAAAAGTACAAAGAACTTCAAAACACATTTTATCAAAGAAAGAAAAAAAAAACTCGTTCGTTAATAAAATGTCTTGAATTTCATTTTTAATCCGTTGCCAGTTGTTAAATATAAATAAAGAATAAAATGCTCTCGTGAATGAAAAATTTTTGTTAACAAAAAAAAAAATCGTCTGCCAAAAAAAAATCATAATAATAATAAATTAAACAAAACAAATAAATAAATAAACAAAAAATCGTCTGCCCAGTCAGTCATTTTTTTCTGAGCCTGCATTTCCGCCATGTCTGCGGAGTCGGAGTCGGAATCAGAGTCCTCACAGAAGATTATTCAGAAAAGTACTTTACAATACATTATTTATCAAAACCATTTTCTTACAAAGTTAGTTTGAAGGAAATCCGCCTTGAAGTTCAGAATCAACATTCAATTTAAATTTCTCCGTAGGCGCTCATGTTAAAATTTTTTCTGAACGGTTCATCATTGAACGAAAAATTGTTCAAATTGAAAAGTGAAATATGGGAAGGAGCCTCTCCGAGATCTTTCGAACAAAAAAAAGTTTATTCAATTCCGACGGTTCACTTAAAAGTTATTAGGTGGGGAAAGGTTGTTTGAACGGTTCAATGTTGAACGAAAAAAATGTTCAAATTGAAAATTTAAATACGGTAATGAAGCATCCTTGCCGAGATCTTTCGAACAAAAAAAAGTTTGTTTAAATCGGACTGTTCACTCAAAAGTTATTAGGTGTGAGAGCTTTTTTGAACGGTTCAATGTTGAACGAAAAAATTGTTCAAATCAAAAATGTAGGTACGGGAATGTTGTATCCTTGAAATGATCTTTCGAAAAAAAAAAAGTTTGTTCAAATCGGACTGTTCATTCAAAAGTTAGTGTCGCGGGACCGGTTATTTGAACGGCTCAAAGTTGAACCAAAATTGTTCAAATCAAAAAATCAAATATGGGAATGAGCTGTACTCGCCGAGATCTTTCCAACAAAAAAAAGTTTGTCCAAATCGGAATGTTCATTCAAAAGTTATTAGGGGGGGGGGACAGACAGACCGACAGACCGACCGACAGACACACAAATTTCCCATCTCAATACCCTACTTTCAAATTTTTAATTTTTCGATATCTATTTCATTTTTTTGTTTCTTTTTGACTTTTTTTTACTTGGCGATATTTCTTTTACTTGGCGATATTTTTTTTACTTGGCGACATTTTTTGGACTTGGCGACATTTTTTGGACTTGGCGACATTTTTTAGATGCATTAAGCCAATTTTAATGCTTTTTTCGCTTCTTTTATTTTTAACGGGAAAGTAGGCTAAAAATGGGAAAAACAATTGCGTAGCAAATTATACTAGTAGTGTACTTTTACTGGGTTAGAAAATCTGTAACTTTCAGCTCTTATGAATTCGTATATACATTAAAGTGTAAGGAAAACATTCCTCTGAACTGTCCCACAGGAGAGACGGTAGAATTATTCTACCCAGGAACTTTTTTTAAAAGCATATATGCTATATAGAGTACTTTATCACCCAGTGTTTCTAAATTTTTAGAGTTAGCGAATTTACAATTTTTACAATGGTTAAAACCAGCTCAAAAAATCAACTTACTTCCTGTTTTGATCAGGAAAACAAGTGAATGTCGAGGGGGCGGGGCACGAGACATTTCCGCCGCAAAGTTTATCTCTACCTCCCCCCCCCCCATGAGACATTTCCGCCGCGTCTTTCCCCACCATTTCCTTGCGACAGGACAAATCCGCCGATTGAGCTGGTAAAGTGCAATATTTGGCGAAGTAAAATTGGCGAAGTTTAAATTTATTTATTTATTTATTTTGCAGCATGGAACGTACAATTCTTTTTTAGGTGACCCTTTTAATTTTCCTATTAAAAGGGAGTTTTTTTTAGATTTGCTGCTTGTCGCCAAAAGATGACTTGTCGCCAAGAAAGAAAATTTTAAACCA
Organism: Uloborus plumipes; assembly: GCA_038373865.1. Taxonomy (NCBI): domain Eukaryota; kingdom Metazoa; phylum Arthropoda; class Arachnida; order Araneae; family Uloboridae; genus Uloborus; species Uloborus plumipes. The sequence continues at coordinate 15,159 of JAXGGA010009299.1, forward strand.
GTCCTGAAAATGGCGCGGCGGATTTGTCCTGTGCAAGGCATGTGCGGGATAGGAGTCGCGGCGGAAATGTCCCATGCGAAGAAGTGGGCGATAAAATTTACGGCGGATATGTCCTGTTCAGAGGGGGCGATCGTCTCTCCCTCCAGAGCCTCTTAATCTGCAAATTTTTAATATTAAAGTTCAAGGAATAATTGTTAGGCTTTTCTTGATGTTATAGAAAGAAAGATTTGTTCTCTCCTCCGGGAAAGGCTTTGGAATTGAAGCATGAAGTATTTGTGCTCAACATTTGTAAACTGAGATATATAGTAAAGTATACGTAATAAATATCACTCTATCTCCCTTGAAACATTTCTGCATACGCCCTTGCTTTTGCTTAGGCAATGGAGGGGTAAACCTCCTTCATCTTTTTTTTTTTCTTGAATGTATGTACCCTTGGCATAGACCCCTTCTCCTATAAAGTTTTAAGAAGCTTTTTATTTCGCTCACGTATTTTTTTTTCTTACTCTTTAGGCTAATTACTTCGTTCATTAGAAATTCTTCTTTAGTTCTGAGTTTTTTTTCCGAGTTGTTGCTGAAATTTTTTATTCAGTTATAGATTCAAGTTTCACTCTTTTTTTAATAATTAAGATTGTTTCCTTAGTAATTAGGTTGTTTGCTTCCGTCATTAGTATTTTACTTACATTTACTCTACTCCATGTTTTTGAGATTTTTTATTCCTCTCTTTTTACTTTTTTCTACAAGGCTTCTCGGATGCACGCTGTGGTGAATTGAAGGAGTGGGTTTCCTTTTTCTGTTACCACGCAAGAACTTCCTTATTTTGTTATCAAATTCAATTATTTAGCCCTCATTTTAAAGCTTGTCGTGCCAGCTGCTAACGAAAAACATACCCACTTTTTAAAAGTTTTTTTTTTTGGAGGGGGGGCGGAGGAGGGAGGTCAAAAACCCCAGCATATTCTGTTTTTCGTTTACACATTACTCCAATGAATATCATCTGAAAGCGGAGACGTGGTCCCCGGTTAGATAAAGCGTTACGCTGAAGACTCGAAGATAGTAGGTTCGATCTTGCAATGGTTTTTGTCGTTTTTGATTGACTTTTTTCATTGGTTGAGTTTGACTCAAATTTCCAAAATTTGTAATCTAAGCTCATTTTATGGTTTTAAACCACAATTTAAACGTTTGGAGGATGAAGGTGCTGTGTTATATTTTTTTGAAAATAGTCTGAAAACAATGGTAAGCAGGGGATACTAGCAAGCAAATAAAACTTGTTAAATCAAAATTAGATGTCATTCGATCAACTTCATACTTTCACTCAACGACAAAACCAGAAAACGTAAAATCGACAACAACTGCAACAATAAAACTTAAAACTTTAATTACTCGCAATTTCAGTTTTGTCACACAACCCCTTCATCTCTCAAGCCCTTCAATTGTATTGTTGCATTATAACTGGAAAGAACTTTCTTATTTTAGCATGGTAATTAAACATAATTGATCTTTACGTTGCTCTTTTTTAGTCATTTCCTTAATATTTCTATGAAAGGAAGGCATGATTTCATTTTCTTTTAAATCGGCTAAAAACGATAATTTTAATTTGTACTTGTTTTCCGAAAAATTACCGTTAAATAAATCGAATTTTTGAATTTTGCAGTCAAGCGTGAATGTTTCGCGTGGGTCCGCTAGTAATACTTAATACGTTTGATTCTTATACTATTGACCTATTTTAATTGCGTCGTACGTATTTTCACCGTTAAAATGACAGTTAAGAGCCGAAGGTTAAGCACATACTTTGGACAATTAAATCTTTGTAGCACGAGATGTCTTACTAAAAAAAATATAACCCAGTTGTACAATCGAATCCCGATCGGTAAGGCATTGGACTCGTGTCCGGAGGGACCCGGGTTCGATCACAGCCGATCAAAGATCCACCGTCTTGATTAATGGTGGCTGGGAGGCGTTAAAAATGTCGTGGTCACAAAGTCCTCCAAGTGAAACGATACCTCTGGGGTGCTGGGCCTAGGGTTTGCTCGACCCTAGGTTCTGGTTCAAAATTATGAACAGAGCGCTCTTCAGGTCCCTATACTGGTTAAACCACGAACCTGTGGTAGGTACGGGGGACCCTGGAGTGTGTTGAAACTATGGCTCAAAAAGGAACAGTTTGACTTTAAGGTAGGGGCTGATCGGGGCCTCCGCGACTCTCTCTGAGTGGGCCTGGAACAAGTGTCACCGCGGCCATTCGACCCCTGAGCTAAGCGATGGGAGAAAATTTGTTTCTTCACTCTTTGGGTCAGCTTTAAGCGTTGTGTTGATTACTCATCGCACGTGTTTCTAAATTTCGAGCTGTGCAATTCCTTGTTTGAAATCGTTTTTCATCTAGATTACGAATACAGAATTAAGTCCCAAGACATCGATGTTCATTTGAGTACCTACGAGTTTAATTTGTCTTTAAAAACTGCATTTTTTAAAAGCAAAATGTAATTTTATGGTTTGTCGTATAAGTTAAGCCTTATGCAAGTCCACGTTTATCACAAAGTTCAGAAAATAATGTTTTCAAATGAGGTTTGCCGTTTTTATTTCAAATAATTTATTTTGTATGCTAGAAATTTTTTGTATTAATGATTACTAAAAATATTTTGCAGCTGAAAATACTTTAAATAGAAATTCTGTTGATTAATAATCACTAAAAATAAATTTAAATTCCCTAAAAAAATTTTTAAACTTTTTTTCCTAAATTGAAGAAGAAATACTGCCACTGGTAACGCATAAAAGTACGGCAATTGATTTAAAAAATATATAATAGCTTCATACATGTAAAATATTAGTTTTAACATATTTTTCTTGTTTGAAAACCAATTGTTGATTTTATTTAATTCATTCTTTAAAGATCACGATGCCATCCGTTTGTTGTGTGCCTGGCTGCAAGTCAAACTATCCTCCGAGTACAGAAAACGTTAAAGTTTTTAAATTTCCAAATGACTTAGAATGGAAAGATCTTTGGTTAAGAAAAATTCCTCGAAAGGATTTTACTCCCTCACCAAGGTCTGTTGTTTGTATAAAGCATTTCAAAAATGATGACATCATAAAAGATTATTCTCCTAATTTGCCTGATGGTAGTAAAGAAGTTATTCTACGAAAAAGATTCAAACTGAAACCAGCAGCCATCCCTTGCATTTTTCCAAATTTACCTTCCTATCTTTCCTCTGCAAATACATCTTCAAGAAAAGATCCAGAAATACGTCGTGAAAATGAACAACAAAGAACAAAAGAAAAAATAGCAGAGATTCTGAACGCTGATGTTATTTCTGACTTTAAAGAATTAATTAAACGTAAAGGAATAATCAAAGATTGTTGGAATTCATACATTGAGAATTCAAGAGTTACTTACTCTAAATTCAAGTCCAATACTCTTCCCCTAGAAATTGACGCCAGTTTTACTATTAATTCTAATTGAGTATTAATATATTCCATAAAAACAAAAGAATTAACTATCAAAGTATGACTTGGCTATTCTCACTAGATGAAAACAAAGAGCTAAAAATAACTAAATATTCCCAAATTGAGGATTTATTTATATATCTTGAAAATTTGGTAAATGAGAAAACACAGGTATTTCTTGACGAGATATTAAGTAAGTTGCAGCAATTTCTGGTAGAAGCAGATGAAAATGAGGAGCCCATTATTTCTGCAGTGAAATTTTATCACGAACAATTAAAATTGTTAACTTTATCTCCACAATCTAGAAGATATTCTCCATTCATACTATCATGGGCGTTTTCCATGTTTGCTAAATCTTCGTAAAGGTAAAAAAAGGAAGTTAGACATCAGAAGTGCAGCTCAACAATAATCTTCAGAACAAGCTGTGGTTGTTAGCAGATACATTTAAATTAGTCTCAGTATAGGGAAGAAAATATAAAGGTATAAAACATAAAAGAAAAAGAAGAAAAATTTGGAAAAACAAGGAAAAAAAGAAAAAGAAAAAAAAGTAACATTTTTGAGAATCTAAGTCCAACCACTCCTCCTCGTGGTGCTTCTTGGTAAACATTGATTTTGAAAAAATTAGATGGCTGACGCGGCTCTGGCAAACTGTTTTTCACACCCCCAAATAATTTTCTTTAAAAAAAAGTTGAAAAATAATTTATTTATAAGTAAGCACAATATGTAAGTGCTCTTAAATTTATCTATAGATAGCAGTTTTTATATTAAAAAAATGCAGTTTAAAAACAAAACAAATATATAAATATACACTGATCATTATTAAATAATAAATTGTAGTTAACTAAACGCATACGCAAATACAAAAATCGTAAGCGTTGAGAAAACGATACGAGAGAGAATGTTAAACGTCTAGTTCGGCGAAAAGCAACCATCGCTTAGTTAGTTTCGCTTCTACCTTGTTCCAGGCCCACTCAGAGAGAGTCGCGGAGGCCCCGGGCTGATACAAGGGAGGGAGATGGGAACGATCGCCCCACCCCCCTTGGGGGACTCTTCCGCGGTAATTTTTCGATATTGAAGTTCTAAAAATGCAATTGTTTCGAGTTTTAATGAAGTTAGGAACGAACGTTTAGGGCTCTTCCCCGAAAATGTTTCGGAATCGAAATCCAAATCCTTTGTACTCAATATTTGTAAACCAGTATGCATAGTAAAAAGTAAGTAAGAAATATTAATCTCCCTCCCTTGAAAAACTTCTGGATCCGCCCTTGGTTTGAGGATTATCGAAGCGTCTCTAGAATACGAATGAACTTAAGGATTGCGCAGTCACAACAGCGACCACTTCAGCATTAACAACGTCACTATACTAGACAGCAACTTAACTTGACACTGAATGTCACTACGGGCGGAGCCAATAAGAGCTCACAAGCCGTCAGCGATCTCCTCTAATTCGCCAAGTAGGCTGTGACGTTTTATCTAGCTCGTTTTTCATAGGCTAACGTCACGCTGACGTCGCGATGTTTTTGTCAAGAAACGTTGCAGTGTAGTATAGCAATAAGGGCGCTTATCCACTTACCGACACGGCAACGATAAGTCGTAAGCGATTGTCGTCATCCGACATTGGAGCACTCAAAATGCATTAAAATATGCTATGCGCTTTTTCATCTCCCGATTCCAGGACGATTGTGCCGTCTCCGACCGAACGCTGTCGTTTGTCGTCCCATTCGTGTCGGATGGCATCCGTCTCGCCTTTAAAATCGGGACGATATTCATCCATCTGTTTACTGTCTTCGAACGAAAGCAATGGCGTTTAAATTCGACATCTCTGCATTAATAAAATATAAGCTTCAATTCGCAGACGATTGACAAAAGATGTAGCAATAAAATATTTGAATCATTTTATTTTATACTTTGTTTCATTAATATTGTAGTGCAGACGATTTTTAATGCTTCAAAAGAGATTAAATTTTCATTCTGAACTTTCTTCGATGAGCAACACAGTAGTCATTGCATTCAAGTTTGACGTGTCTGTTTTGTGTGAATTAATTGAGCAGTGACCGTGTCTATGGGATAAGCGAAATATTTTATACAAAAACAAAATTCACAGGGAAAAAGCCCGGGAAGAAGTTTTTAGATTTTTAGATGAAGAATATGACGGCAAAACTTCTACAGATAAGAAAGAAACAAGTAAGTTCGAAGAGCATTGTTTGTAACTTTAAAAATATATTATACACTTCAGATTAAACTACTTGTGTTAAATAACATTGTCCAGATTTTAAATTTTTACTATTCTTTGTAAATTTAGTAAAAATATTTAAAATCACCTAAAATCTTTTCGCAATTTCTTGAAAAGTGTATAAAACTCGCCTACAATGTAACCTTCTTTAAAAATATCGTGCACCCAATACCGCCTCTTAATTTGTTTGCTTTTTTTCATGAGGTAAAGCAAATATAGTAGTCGTAATCTGTTACATTGAGCAGCTATAATAATATACGTGCGAACACAGTGCTGTTTCGAAATGAAATGCGGTGGAAAATGACCCCTTCGGGGAAACGATATCGTTTGAGTGGAAAAGCAGTGCTATAGACGACACGACACCGTACTTATCGTTGCAGTATTACCGTCCGACTTTCGTCGTTGTCGTGTCGTCAAGTGGAAAAGCGCCCTATGGCGAAGCGGGGCTACTTGATCCGCTTTTCTGATTTGCACTTTTTATTTCATTAAAAAATAAAATACGCAGTTTGATTTTCGATTGCGAGTTTTATTATATATTCGCATAATCCCATACGTTTTTTTCCCAAAAGGTTCATTTCATCGACTTATCTTTTTGTTAATTTTTTAACAGAGCTTAGTGAAGTGGACAAACGTGCTCAGGCGCGAGATACGTTTGTCTGCATTGGGAAAACAGCTTCTGTAACAATTTTAATGCTAAATATTTTATCCAATATTGTAACTAACTAATGTTCTTTTGGTTTAGCATGAAAACACACGAGTTTAGAGATCAATATAACATACTAAAATATAAATTTTCCAACGTCTTTTGTTGCTCTTTTATGCTAGAGTTATCAAAACTTTCTCAAAGGTCAGATCAATTCGTTCTTCATCAATTTCATTTTTGTTATTACCACAATTTTGCTTATCTTTGTGGGTTTTATAAAAAGCGTGGACCAACGTATACCATGTTCTTGGTCTGAAAAAAAATGCTGTAATTTTATTTTCTCCGTGAAACAAACTGCAAATAATTATGAACTAAAAACTTACTTAAGGAGCGGAGTTTCATTTAGTGTTCCATTTTTCACGAAAACCGATAAAACCAAGTTTCAGGCGTATGAAAATTACTCAGCACGGAAAAAAATAGCAATAAAATTTGTTTCTGGAACAAAGTTTGTTCAACATAACTGTATCATGTAATTTCGTTATGGGATTTGTAGGCCTATAGGTACTTTTGTTAGTCATCAATTAAAATCAATAATATAAGAGTATTAAAATTATTGATACCGGTTCAGCATGCCCGCGGTCCAAGTAGCCCTAGTTCCCCTTATTTGAAAACTTTAATTCAAAGTATTTTTAATTTTATTGATTAATCTTTAAGTGCTTCGTCGTGAATTTTATTATAATTGTTTTTCAAGAGCAAACACACGCATTAATCCAAAACTGATTAAAGTATAGAAGTAAATAAATTACACCATCGCTAAAAAAATCCAATCTTTTGGCGATTTTGATTACGGCAGAACTCCAGAGCTAATACACTTTGCTTTGCGTTAAATAACTTCGCAACCTAATGAAGCAAGCTGTGATAAAAAAGGATTAAAACTTTGTGCAAAATGTTCTTTTTTCGAAGACTTGAAGTGAGAAAGATGAAAAATTATCTTTTTCATCAGCTTTTGCTTCAGCTGGGTGTGGATGGAACGATTAAAAGAGAAACTACTCTTCTTTATAACACGCATAAAAAGTAATTTTAAATGACTTTCATCAACATTAAGTTTTGCGATAGCGTTAGCAAATTAAAACTACCTTTACCTTTATGAAATTAAGAGAAATGTAAAGAATTAATGACTTTTAGTTGCTCGAGGATGTTTCAAAATAAATTTAGTACGGAAATGTTCAAAGAGTGAACACATGGAGTTTAGTGTATATGTTTTCTTATATTCTTTGTGAGAAACGTGTTCGTTTAATTGTAGCGATAGAAGTATTGCTTAGTATCATTGTTTCTTTTACATTCAAAACAGGATGTTCTAAAACACTTGCATTCACTTACCATCTATAGAGCTCTTTTATTTTATAACCTTAAATACCATAATTTAAAAAAATGCAGAGCATTTTTTTAAATTATAACGCTTGTCAACTAAAAAAAAAGTTAAAAAAAAAAAAAAACGTGCATTGAAATTATATTTCATTGGGAAAATATTGGCATATGTTTAACATTATAACATAGCTATAGATGAATAATATAGGTGTAGAGAAGCAACAGAGGAAACAGTTATAATTTAAATTCATTATTAGTTCATATATATTGAAATATAGAAATAATTTCAATAAAAGTACAACCCCCCCCCCCAAGAATTTCTTTTAAGCTACGTAGGTACTCCTTCAAAAGCTACACTTCAAGTATTTTGATCGCAGTGTTACAGAAAACTTGCTCTTTTCCTTTATTTTGTAAAAATACGGAAAGTACAAGAACATATTTTAAATTACTTATGTGCTGGATTGAAACACGGTAACAGCTTCATATAAAAATGCTTTCTTTTAGATTGAAAAAGATAACTAAAAATACAGGAAAACGTTAAGTATTTTTATTAATTTACACGATCTACCAGCTCAAAATCTCTTGATCAAATCCATTGAATAACAGTTAAACAGAAAAATACGTGTTTTTTTTTTTTTTTTTGCATTTCCTATGTATGATAGATACTTTTACGTTTTATCCAACAATGTAACCATACTATCAGCTTATGTGAGAAGTTTATTGCTTCCAACTTGGCTGTGTCTAAGACTGATTATTTATTACCTAAAGGTAAAACTCCCGCCTCTGGTTGCCATAAAATGGATCGATTGTTATCAGCTAGTCTTAGTTGTGCATAATTCAGAGGGCGTGTCATTATAACGGTATGAAACATTGTGTGTTTGTAGACGAGTAATTTCTACAGTCTCAGGTATTCTATTTCTGTAACATTACAGAGCCCTGAAGAGTTTCTTTCCTACAATTTAAATAATCTGGATTATTTTATTTCTGTAAATTTCTGTTGTATTACTTCTTGTGGTTTTAAAAAAACATCTACATTTTTTTCTATCTGTAATCTCCCTTTTTTAAGCCTCTTTAGATTTTACGTTTCAAATTATTTATAATCTTGCATAAGAGTTTTGATAATTGATTTATAGAAGATTTTATTGCATTTTCAAGGATTTTTTTTTTTAATACGAACTAAATCATAAATAATATGATATCGAAATTATGTTTAATGAAACATTGATAAGTATGCATGGTAAAAACGATAAAGTGTACGGAAATTATTTCTAAAAGGATTAATATAGATATTAACAAGAACTGAACAAGTTCCATATTACGTTCATAAAGATGAATTACTGCTAACTGAGTTATCAACCGTAACAATAAATTATATTACAAAAAATTACGAAATTCTTTATGAATATGTTAATTTTTCCAAAACTTTAGGAAAAAAAGTGATAATTAGTAGCTAAAGCGGACATAATAAATTATTAGGCGCATTATTTTACAAAGAGCCTCCAAATCACCAAATCGTAACGAAGCAAAATTATGATGAATAGAATTAAATAAAAAATCTGAATTTAGCAAAAAAGGGTCTTTTTTAAAAAGTCAGTTCTCTCTAAATAAAGCTCGACTTGCTAACGCCTAAGGATCTGTATTTAAACAAAAGTAATAACATACTAACTCATTTCTTCTTATGTAACTTCATTCTAGGCCTTTCTACTTCAAACATAGCTTGGGTTACGAAAGCTCTGTAATTTGGAACAAAAAGCAAATAATTGTTTCTTTGTTGTTCTCTCCACTCCAACCGAAGCTTAGTTTGATGTTCTTTAAATATCTATACTTAACAAAAAATAAATAACTATTCGGTTTCTACGTTTCTTCACTCTAAATAATGCTTGGGTTCCTAAAGCCCCAAATCCAAACTACTTGTATGCGTCTGACAGGATGCATTTCAGAGGCGCTACAAAGATCACAATCTCATACACTTTCGCATCTAACATATGACTCTGGCTACAAAAAAAGATTATTTTAAATCCACTAGCTTTAGTACTTTGACCATAACCCTTGCTCGCGCCTCAACATAAATTCCTGAACAAGACCCATAAACTTTCACTTTTTTTGGATTCTATTCACTTTAGTTGAGTACAGGGATTGTTTCAAAATTTATGCTTTCGTATGGAAGTTAGGAAGAAATATTTTACCTTGCTTTAGACTTTTTGTACTTGGAAAAAATCTATAAGAGTTTAGAGGCGAAGTTATTTTATATTTCTTCCCTTTCCTCGAAAAAAAAAAGAATATATATAAAGCGAAAAAATGTATGTAACAAAATGCACGTGCACTGTTCAAAACTCAATAAATGAGTAAATTAAAATATAGAAACTGTTTCGGAATTTTAATTTCCTTGGTTTGAAGGAATTGTTTTTTCAATTGAGTCGTTTAGGAAGAAAACCCATTAAATACACTTTTTATGAAAATTAATTAGCTCTTTTATACCAATGGCTTAGAGGCAATAGATCAAAATCCACCAGATTTCAACAAAAAGGGAATATAAAGTAAGGGTTTTAAATCATAACCCTTTAGATCCTTACTTCCACCTTCGGAAATATATATTTTGAGAAATGGATATAACTGGTTTTGGTTCTAAACGATTCAATTGAAACCATTATTTTTTTCCTTCTGATCAAAAATGCATCAGACATACCATATCCAACGAAAATTGAAATGTAAAAATAAATAAAAAATAAAATGCTTTATTTCTGAAAAAAATATTTCGTACATGGAAGTTTCAGCTGCAAAATGAATCAATGATTTTTAAAAGTCTTTGTGTATTTAGTTTTGCTTGATCTTTTCCTGATGCTCCCGAACACAGTTCTCGGATATTTTCTGTATCTCCCATAATTAAAATCGTCTTACTACTGAAAATAAAAATCATACTCTCACTTCTTAAAGTGCCAACACTTCCTCACGAGAGCACCTTCGATTGGTAAAATCACATGGTAGTTTAAATATATAAAAAATTGCTTGAGTAAATTTTATACCATTAACTAAAAATAAAAGATACTTTTAACTTTTAGTTAAATTGTTTTTTGCCTTTTGCTTCAACAACACAATTCCTTAACATCAAATTGATTTTTGTTTTTACTAAAAAGATATGCTTCGCTGATTTCCAAAAAAAGTAAACTGGTCCTACAATTTAATCATCTTCGCGTAAATAAAAAATGATTTTTAAAGAAAAAAATTCTATATATAATGGAGTTTTGCCCGCACAACTCCTGGAGAATCATTAGCCAAGAGCGTGATTAAAATAAGTTTTGTCGTGAATTGTCACGTGATGCGGAATGTATTGAGTAAAAATTCCATAAAGGCACTTGGAGTGTAATGTAATAGATTACTTAATCATTAGCGATGATGAATAAGTAATTTATTGCAACAGTTGTATGGGAAGGAAAATCCATTACGAAAAAGGGATTGCTGTTCAATATGCAGAGCAAGTTCAGAAAACAGCAGCGGAGCGAAAAGCGTAAAACAGCAATTATCTAGCTGTTTCGCCTTTAATGAAACATCGGATGAAAATGATTCAGTGGGATCAAATTACTTTTCTTGCCCAGTGCTGTTTTAAAGGCCAGAGCGCGTTGTGTGGCTGTTTTTTTTTTCAAAAGTCTCTAATGTGGTTTTTGAAGTATGGTATTGTCTTCAGTGTTTTTAGTACTTTGTGGATGAGTTATTAGATAATGCATTGAAATGTGCTGTTTTGTGTTCGATATAAGCACTTTGGTAGTTTTCCTTTCTAAAAATATTTTGTATCGGTTCCTTTATAACATTGTATTACATAATTTCGTGATGTGAATAATTATGATGTAGAAGAATCTTTCACGTAAATACACGGTGCAAGTACTCTCAGTAACCGTGAATTTTGCGAGAGAAATTTGAATTGCATTTTCAAGAAGTATAGTTTAATATACTGCAAGAGTAGATGCTTTAATCACTGTTTTTGGTGATTAATTTGAAGACAACGTTATTTTGTGTAGCAAAAATTAGTCCTAATTTTAATATTTACAATGTTAGTTAAAGCGTTTAGTAACTAAAACATCTGAATCTATTTTCATAAGTTTTACTGGAAAGACAAATAACGTGTCATTTAATAAGTCACTAAGTTTTCCCAAAGGATTTTTTTCCTTCGGAAATTATTCGATGTACGACTTCATTCTTGATTTATATTTTAAATTATAAAATATTTGTTAATTATTTAAGGATAAAAAAAAAGATTAAGCTGGTTTTTAAGTTAATAGATAAATGTTTTTCTCATTTTTCGTTTCTAGCTCTTTTTTATTAAGATACTCGTATACTTAGGGCATTCAATGGATTTGGTGTAACCCGGGTTTTAAAAACCTGTGTCTGACCAGATTAAATTTGATTCCCTCAAAAATGTTTTGAGGATGAATAGTATCGACCAAAATCTATGAAATCATTAAAAAAATCGAAAAAACATGGATTCAGCTGGTTTTTATATTAAATGCATCAGTATAGTAAATATGTTAATATCGTAAAGCACAGTACTAAATCATCGAATGGGAAAAATCTAGGGACGTAACAGTTTTCTAGCTTTGCTAGTGTTGTTTCAATGCAATCTATTGCTAATAACGCTTTGTACAGTTGCTGTCTTTTATTTTTTTACTATTTACTTGGCCCGGCTCTGCACGGGATCTATCTTGAGAAAAATGTCAGGTCAAGTGACGCGTGCATCTAAAAGTCAATAGTTTGCTAGAAAGTAGGGCCGTGGTAGCCCGATCGGTAAGGTGACGGACTCGTGACTGGAGGGTCCCGGGTTCGATCCCAGCCGATCAAAGATCCACCGTCTTGATTAATGGTGACTGGAGACGTTAAAAATGTTGTGGTCACAAAGTCCTCGAATTGAGACCATACCTCTGGGGGTGCTGGGCCAAGGGCTTGCTCAGCCCTTGGTCTGGTTCAAAAAAAAAACAGAGCGCTGCTTAGGGCCCCATCCCGGTTAAACCACGAGTTGTGGTTGGTACGGGGGACCCTGGAGTGTGTGGTGTGGTGTGGTGCTAGAACGCAGCACGAAAAATTAATCAATCGCCAAAATATGTTTTAATCCGTCCGTTAGAGGAAAAGCCTAAAGCAAAAAGCATGAATTTTATTTGTTTATGTTCAAGAAAAAAAAATGGCAACACCTTTTTCTCATTTATAATTTATTTCACCCTATTTAATTTTTTTCACGCTAGTGCAGACGATTTCTTTCCAAATTTTCAAATGCCCATTTCTTTTTTCAGGGTGGAGATAGCGATTAGTGGTTTTGAAAACGCGTTGGAAGAAAACTTACCTGTAAGATATTTTTTGCGTTCTTTCGAATGAGACCAAGGTCGAGAAGATCCAATTAGTAGTTCGCTAGATAGAGCCATTTTGAAGTCCTCTATTCATAATTTAAACGGATCGGTACTTTTTTCCCGCTCAAAAACCATCCTATGATCCTTCCCGGGTGCTCACTGTTCAAGAATCTCCCTGCTGAATTTCGTCCAGATCCGACGTAAACTGTGGATTTGTATAAGGCACACACACACGCACGCACGCACGCACGCACACACACACACACACACACACACACACACACACACACACACACACACACACACACACACACACACACACACACACACACACACTTTTTGTTTTATTCATATGGATATAAATGAGGAGTTTGAAGAACGGTATTTTTCTTCATTAATGTTGTACCGTTAGAATAAATTATTAGTTAAATAGACAGACGACTAAAAAATATAATATTGTGTTCTGCACAAGGAAATCACCTTTACAATCAGTTTTATATGTTATACTTTTCCAGGCAACATGCAATTTAGATGACAGACTCAGATTTCTCTGGAACCTACGGGCTTTAGTGCTTTGACCGTAACCTTTACACTGGGATCAGCATAAATTCCAAAACAAAATCCATTAACTTCCACTTCTGTAGGATTCTTTTCACTTTAGTTGAGCGCTGGGGATACTTCAAAATGTATGCTTCCATGCAGAGGCTATGGAAAAAAGATTTTTCTGAGTCATCTTCGTAAAATGGGAACTCAGACTTTGGAATTTCGGAAATAGCTGCTTTTGTACCTCTATAGTACTTTACATTCGCCTTCTTGCAGTCTGATTTTAACAATGATGTCCTGAGTGCAAGATTTCTGTCTAATGTGCAACGAGTCGATTATTTTTTAAGTAGGATCTTTAATATATACATTTTTAAGGATTTGTCCTTTAAGTCATAAATGAATTTTCTTTGTTTTTATTACAGTCAAGCCCGCTTATTAGAATATCGGTTAAAATAATATCCCGCTTAATATAATGCATTTTTAATGCAATAAACCGTCGTAATGTACAATTTTGATCCCGTATAATGGAATATCTCGCGTATTAGAATATTTTTTGTGGAAAAATGGTTTTCTATTAAGCGGGTTATTACTGTAATTTCCCTTTCCTTTGTTTTTATTTATTTACTCAGCCGTTAGAACTAGTCTGTCAACGGTCGCAATGGAATTGGCAAACGTCCAGATATGATGCAACTGAATATCAGGAACAGTTAAAGTTTGATGCACATGATTTCAATGTGAAGCTGTTTAATTCAGAGGCTAACACAAGTCCATAAAAGCGGGAAACCCTAAGAAATATTAGATGCGTCTATTTACACCTGAAAATTGGAATTTTTACCTTTTCATCTTATAGATGGTTAGAGTGTAGCAGAATCATTCAAACTTTTTTGACGATAAAGATTCTCGTTTTGGTCCCGAAATCAACATATTTGATCAATTCTTTCAACTTAGTCCTTCGAGTTTGTTTTATCACTACGTGGTTTCCTTGTTTTATTAAGGATATTTCTTTAATGACTACAATTTTCATTTTAGTTATTAGAATTTCCCCTTTAACCCCTTTTAAGGCGGTGGTTAATATCTTACCACCACGCTAGAACTTAAAAAGCGCTAAAAACACACAGAAGTTTTATGTACAACCTGTAATGTTCTATTGTGAGCTGCTCCATGTTTCATGTTGTTCCATCAAACTAAAAGTATGCAGCGTCTATCAGTTATTTCCCACACATAGCCATGTATCACGTTCACAACACATGCACACCACGCGCTGTGCACGTGAACGCCAACCAATGAGAAAAATCTCACCCACACATTCACGTGTACATCACGTGTACACCACGACCTGTGCATGTGGACATTGGCCAATGGGAAGCTACGAGCTGCATCCCTCTTCGGGGTCTCGACCCCTCAAGCTTCACTTCGAGCCTAACCACCGCATCAACGGGATGCGTGCCAATCCTTTTCTCTCTTTGTACATAGTATTTTCTGTATATAATATTTAATCAAGTCAATAAATGTTTGATAACAACTATCTCTTTAATCGGGTGTCACAGCAAGTATTTTCGGTGATTTACATTGTATTTAGTTTTTCTATCACTTATTTCATGCGTAACTAAAAAATAAGTAATTTGAAATAACCAATGACAAATAGTTTTACAAGGAATGCATATTTACTTGTGAAATTATTTGAGCGATTCCATACCAAATCACCGAAAAAAAAAAAAGTTGGTCGCACGACCGACTCGGATTTTTTTTTAATTTGGTACACAGATTGATGGTATAGAGGTATGAAAAAGCCCAAAAGGAAAGTTACCTGCTCCACTTATTTTCTGAGATACATGCCCTCAAAGTTTGTCCGCCACGTCAAAATACTAAAAAAGTGATGTTATTTAATCATTTTTTATAAAAAATCGTACTCATGCAAAATAAAAGTGTTAGATATCTATGGAAACTAGTTACTCCAGGCATTCTGAAAAAAAATACTAGAATGTTCATAATGAAAATTGCCAAGGTACAGGGCTCTTTGAAGTTGTCACTACAAAAACTTGATTTTGCAGATTTTGCTAAAATTCAGGCATTTATTACAAAAAAAGGCAAACAAAACCAAAGGTTTTCTCACTTTCTGGTAGTGTACAGGTCTTCCCTGTAAATTGCTACGCAATAAATTTTTTGGGTTTCTCACTCCTTCTTGGAAATATTTTAGCTTAAAGATAAGCCATAAGGCAAAAAATGCGTTTTTGGCCATCTTGGCAGCCATTTTTCTCATAAAGGGGGAGCAATAGAAACTTTAATTTTTTTTTTAAACAAGCCACTGATATGTTAGCTATTCACAGGAAAAGAGTTTACTTTTGGTTATTTCTCCCATTAAGAGATATCCTGCTGACAGTATATGCATGTTTTTCGCGACGACCATATGCTTTTGTTCCCCCTCTCATGGACTTAAAATTAATTAAACCAAAAAATAATGATATATTTATTAT
Source organism: Uloborus plumipes (assembly GCA_038373865.1). Taxonomy (NCBI): domain Eukaryota; kingdom Metazoa; phylum Arthropoda; class Arachnida; order Araneae; family Uloboridae; genus Uloborus; species Uloborus plumipes. The sequence continues at coordinate 31,179 of JAXGGA010009299.1, forward strand.
TAGCTGTATTATCTACCCAATATGTCATGAAATTTAATTTATTAAATCATTGAACAATAAATTAGATAATTGATGAAAAAAAGAAAAAGTATTTCTCTGATGCCTGAGCATTATGCATTCATAATTATAAAGCAGTAAATACTTTCTTGAGAAATTAATTAACATAAATGAGCTCTAAATAGTTATATTATAAGCAATACCCAATCTTGTGATTGGGATACTCCTGTTTTTAATTGTAGAATTTCTTGAATATCACATGAATATCAGGAAAATAAATGAGGTCTTTTCGTTTGATGTAGGATATTTTATGACAAATTTCATTTGATGGGTTACTAACTGAGCATGGTGATAAAGAGCTATTAATTTCAGCATCGAATTCCATTTTACCTTATTAACAGTTAAATATTTACAAAATAATTAAATAAATAATTTAATATAAAGCCAAGAATTAAAATTAGTGCAACTAATTTATTCCCATACTGATCTTTACAAAATTGACATGCGTTGAGCACTGATAAGAACTGACAAGAAAAATTTTACTCACTAAAATATTAGTTCACAGATACTATAAAGCATACATTCTATTTTCCACAAAATAATACTGCAACAAAGAACAAGGGTATCCTCCTGTTTATAGCCATCAATCAGGAACATCCAATCACAAGATTGGGTATTGCCTATGAGATAAATATTCGAAGCTCCTTTATTTTAATTGATTTTTCAAGAAATTCTTTAGTACCTACTCCTTTATACCCTTGTTCTTTGTTGCAGTATTATTTTGTAGAAAATAGAATGTACGCTTTATAGTATCTGTGAACTAGTATTTTAGTGAGTAAACTTATTCTTGTCAGTTCTTATCAGTGCTCAGCACATGTCAGTTTTGTAAAGATCAGTATGGGGATAAATTAGTTGCACTAATTTTAATTCTTCAAGCATGGCTTTATATTAAATTATTTATTTAATTATTTTGTAAATATTTAACTGTTAATAAGGTAAAATGGAATTCGATGCTGAAATTAATAGCTCTTTATCACCATGCTCAGTTAGTAGCCCATCAAATGAAATTTGTCATAAAGTATCCTACATCAAACGAAAAGACCTCATTTATTTTCCTGATATTCATGTGATATTCAAGAAATTCTTCAATTAAAAACAGGACTATCCCAATCACAAGATTGGGTATTGCTTATAATATAACTATTTAGAGCTCATTTATGTTAATTAATTTCTCAAGAAAGTATTTAGTGCTTTATAATTATGAATGCATAATGCTCAGGCATCAGAGAAATACTTTTTCTTGTTTTCATCAATTATCTAATTTATTGTTCAATGATTTAATAAATTAAATTTCATGACATATTGAGTAGATAATACAGCTAATAATAAATATATAATTATTTTTTGGTTTAATTAATTTTAAGTCCATGAGAGGGGGAACAAAAGCATATGGTCGTCGCGAAAAACATGCACATACTGTCAGCAGGATATCTCTTAATGGGAGAAATAACCAAAAGTAAACTCTTTTCCTGTGAATAGCTAACATATCAGTGGCTTGTTTTAAAAAAAAATTAAAGTTTCTACTGCTCCCCCTTTATGAGAAAAATGGCTGCCAAAATGGCCAAAAACGCATTTTTTGCCTTATGGCTTATTTTTAAGCTAAAATATTTCCAAGAAGGAGTGAGAAACCCAAAAAATTTATTGCGTAGCAATTTACAGGGAGGACCTGTACACTACCAGAAAGTGAGAAAACCTTTGGTTTTGTTTGCCTTTTTTTGTAATAAATGCCTGAATTTTAGCAAAATCTGCAAAATCAAGTTTTTGTGGTGACAACTTCAAAGAGCCCTGTACCTTGGCAATTTTCATTATGAACGTTCTAGTATTTTTTTTCAGAATGCCTGGAGTAACTAGTTTCCATAGATATCTAACACTTTTATTTTGCATGAGTACGATTTTTTATAAAAAATGATTAAATAACATCACTTTTTTAGTATTTTGACGTGGCGGACAAACTTTGAGGGCATGTATCTCAGAAAATAAGTGGAGCAGGTAACTTTCCTTTTGGGCTTTTTCATACCTCTATACCATCAATCTGTGTACCAAATTAAAAAAAAATCCGAGTCGGTCGTGCGACCCCCATTCGGTGATTTGGTATGGAATCGCTCATTTGTAATTTACATTTATTGTATTGAATAAACTAGTGAAATGTCATTGCTTGTAATGAACGGTGGTTAACTTTACTCACCTCTCTCAAACACAGAAGCCACAACAGCAAAATAAAAAAAAAAATACATTTTTTGGCCATGAACGAGATTCATTTTTCCAATTACAATGCAAAATGTGAACTTTGGAGAAAAACGGTTTGTGCCCGTTAAAGGGTTAAGTTAACTGAGTCCTAATGATTTTATCCCTGTTTTTGCTTTCCTTCTTTTGCTTTTACTTACTCAGTAGGACTTTAATTTTTTTTGTTTCTCTGTAAGTATTTTCTCTTTAATTTTAGAAATATTTTTCCCAGCAAGAGACACTTCTTGTGTTTTTTCAATTTAGTTTTAACGTAAGTAGTACTTTTCTTTTATATGCTTCTCTCTCATATAGTAAGAGTAGGCGAGAGCTTTTTGAATGTTTTCCTTTGTTAAATTGTTTTTTGATGATTAGTATTAATAATACTTTTTTGTGATTTTATTCTTTCTTCTCCTCTTTTTTTAAAACTCTTACTAAATACTTATTAGGTTGATTATTTGTTTAAGTATTGCCACTTTTTTTCAGCCTTAGATTCATCCTCGCCCCATAAGAATTTGAAATATTTACCGTATTTTTTGAATATTTTCCTTACTCATTTCAGTAATTTTTTTATTTTTTTGCAACCAACAACCCCTTCTTAGTTAAATTATCGGGATTTCTCCCTTAAGCTTGTGAATAATGTTCATAGTTGTAAATGTTTTTTCTATCGTTGTTTCTATCTTTTTTAAAATTTATTAAAATTAACTTCGTGATTTTTCCTTTACTAACTAAGAAACTTCATTTATTGCATTGAATTTCATGGCTAGTCATTGTGGCATTTTATTTAGTTATGATGTGCGGCGAAAAATTGCTTTCAAAATGCTTCTGTCACCATTTTTTGCAGATTCTTATGTAAAGTGACCCCCTGAAACCGTATGACAATCTTTTTATTCCTTCACGTCTCTCTTTTAGAATTGCCCCCACCCCCGGTTCGTTTTTTTTTTTTTTTTTTCAATTTTCGACATTTTCATAGCCTTTATTTTTTTATTTGGAGAGAAAGAAAAAAATATTAACCAATAATATTTTTCTGAACGCTAGAGAGGTAAACATTTCAATAGATGTACCTACCCCATTGTTTATCACTTCTCGATGTAGTGATAGTACATTAATATACCTTGAGCCAGGTGTGCTTGGAAAGTTTAAGGCGTAAAATGCTGCAACATTTTCACGATCTCAGAGAAAATATCTCTCCAACCGTTTTCAGACGCCTTTTGAAATGTGAATGAGAAAAAGTGCACGCGCCGCTGAAAATTGGATTTACACAATAAAGAAGCCACACAAATGGTGTGGTGAAAATGCGAGAGCAAAAAGTATGTTGGACTCGCTTTTGAAACGTAAAAGTACTTCATAAATTTCCTTTTATTAGATTGGGTAGGGAAAATGAAGTTCCTATGTCTGCTATTAAACAATTTGAAATAGTGAAACTAGAATCAGGGAGCATTTAAAAATACATGTACTAGTAAAAGCTGAAAAAGTTGATCTTTTTGTAGCATATGATTTTTACCGTTTCCTTCAAAACGTAAGACTAATGGATTCATCAAAAAATAAACAAAATATTTAATGTAAATAGTTAACGTATGGAGTGTTTTAGCCCTTAAATAGGTATATAAAAACTAAAAAAATTTTTTTGTCTTTTAAATGTTTTTGCCTTTTAAATGTTTTTGCCTGATTAAGTTTTTTGCCTATTCAAGGCAACAAAAAAAAGAAAAAGTAATAATAATGCTTTAACAAATTATACTTTATGTTTAAGCATCATTTATGTTTAAAAACCTTTTGGAAACCTTAAAACTTAGAATACATTAACTGGTTTACAATAATATATCCCGAAGTATTGAGAAAATTGTAAAAATACCTTCTTGTCTAAGTAGGAAAATTTGATTCGTCGGTAGTCTAACAACAAGTAAGCACTCTTAAACAGGCAAAACTAAACAAACTGTAAATGTTACAAATGCAGTTTTTCAACAATAACAAATATATTTTTTTTTTTCATCGGAATTTTCATTTTTAATTACGTGTTTTTAATTAATTTAATAGTATTTTAGATGGTGTTTTTACTGTTTATGGTAAAAATAGGGGATTAATTTGTTGTCATAGCAATTTTAAATGACTAATTTGGGTGTGCTTTTAAAGGGCAGCTTACGACATTTATGGGTAAATTTGATAATCTTTTAAAACTCAGCATATTTTGATATTCATGATGAGACAGGTTTGTTGAATAGGTTTAAGTTTATCTGATTAAGTTGCTGGGAGTAAAGGTGGAACATTTTCAATCAGTAAGCATCCAAGTTTAGTTGCTTGAATTTAAATATACAGTGATCTCTCACTTATACGCCGCCTCAATTATGCGCCTTTTTCACTTATACGATGATTTTGAATGGTCCCAGCACATTCCATAGTAAAATAATCATAGTATCATTCATTTATGCGTGGCTCTAAAGAAAAATATTTCACTTATGCGCAAAATTTTAACGAAAATGTAAAAAATTTAATTAATTTCATTATATTAATAAGCATTTTTCTTCACTTTTCTCTTTAATCTTTCGCCTTTATTGCTCACGGGAGGCATTTTTCTTGCATGAACTAGAGTTCAGAGAGTGACAACTATCGATTTTGCATCGTTTTAAAGGGAACAGTTTGTAATTAGGTATGCTACAATTTTTGTTTTCTCTTTATCGTTGTAGTTACGTTACAGTAATTGATAAACCGTAGTACTATGTCCCTTTTCTATATAAACATTCCTATTCATTCTCTCATTAGAACCTATGTTGCGTTTTAGTCCTTTAAATAGCCTTGTTCACTTATACGTCTCTCTCACTTATGCGCCTTTTTCTGTTGGTTCCTTGGGCCGGCGCATAAGTGAGAGTTCACTGTATAACATATCGCCATGGTAGAACATCAATATTCGCAGTTGTACAAGAAAAGCAACGGCGTATACTTATCCTTTCATTGCTTTTAAAAATGAAAGGAAATTGTATATTTTGATGCATAAAAACACGATGCAAATTTCATGAAATAGAAAAATAAAATAACGTTAATTAAGTTTCAATATGCCCCTAAGAGGGAGGATGTGACCGACCATGAGTGAGAAGTGATATGTCACAAAACGATGCGTTTCATATTACGCTAAACATAGTGAATATTAATGTCAAATCTCTTACATTCGAATTTTTTTTTGTATGTATGTTTGAGGTTGCTCTTAATATGATAGCCGGGACATAGAAACCTAAATGAAGTACTCATACTTTGCCTGGGAACTTCACATGTAATGTAATACAGAAAGTAATGTTATGAAGATGAGCCATGCAATTACGCTCGAAATTCCATTCCTCTTGCCTAAAGCATCGGCAAACAAAATACGCCAAACTTAAGTTTATTATTTGCTGCGAGAAATACTTTTAATGAAATGTTCTGGTGCTATGACTTTTAACTTTTACACCCAAAACATTGTCAGTTGTGCACTTGAGAATTGCTTTCACGATAATTCTAATGTATCTGGATCTACAATTTAATCAAATAATTAAATTATTTGATGAGGCTAAAAGGCAGAAAATAAATTGTATTAAATGAATCGATGCATATTTCGGAACCAAAGCGGAAAATTTCATGCTTATCATAAAACGTAGCTAACATTTATATATTGCGTTAGAGGACATTGTAAATGAATTATTACGTAATGCTTACGTAGTCTTTTTGCGAAATTTTATCGGAATGGTTTAAAAATTAATTAAATTAATTTTAAAACTCGTCTCGTTTCAGGTTTAATTACTATAAGGACATTCAGTATCTCAAACTTAAAATTGTCCACTATTTATTGAGGGATAATTTTAAAGCAGAATATTAAAATTGTATTGGAGTTTTCTAGCATTTTGTGCAACGGGAACCATACTTCATTAGTTTTTAGTAATATTTTGATTCGTGAAGGTATGGCGTCTTTAATTTGCTATTTTTTATTTTAAAAGTATTCTTAAAATGTTTTGTAACAAGCGTTAAAATGATGATCAACTCCAGATTATCTGTTTATTAGCTGCCGACTGATCAGTATTCTGCTCCTCCAAAACATTTTGAGCCCGGGCTATCAAAAATGTCTTAAAGAGCAATATCCGAAAAGCATTACGTTTTATGTTGTTTAACCCATTAATGATTAGCGTCCCTTTTTAGGGACGGTCTAAAAAAGGATCTGAATTTCCCCAAAATGAACATTTCAACCAAATAATAGTGTTCAATTAGTACCTTGGTACTGTTTCAGTTCATTATTAACAGATTGCAGCACATAACCATTGTAAAGTGTGTTCTGTAGCAGTTTTAATATGATCTTTATCAAAAATTACATCGTTCACAATCTCAAGAAAAAGAGCTAAGTTTTCAAAGTTATTCCCAGCTTCCCAGTTTACGTTAATTGCTGATTTTATTTCTTCTTATGAAATGTCTTTTTAAATATTATATCGTAGGCAGAAAAAAAAATAGTAAAAAAAGTATGTACCCTCTGGGCTCTATCGTAACTTTTTAAGGGACGATTTTTCTTTCCTTAATAAAACAATTACTTTTTACATAATATTTTTTTTAATTATTTTTCCTGTCCATTAAACACTGTTTGTAACCAGTGTACAAAATATCTTTGAAAAAAAAATGTCAGGCATTAATGGGTTAAGTACTCCATTTTCTTGCATATTCATCAGAGGACTTCATGGAAAATATCTAAAAATTGAAAATAAAAGAAAATCTTTTAAGAATAAAGAAATATAAAAACAAATAGGAAGAAAAGGGGAAAGAAACTGCTCTCGAAAAGACATTCAAAATGAATTACATTGAAATCGTGGTGCAATATTCCGATTGTGGAGCAGTCTCGCGCTTTTACCACTGGGTTAGAGCTTCAGTGCATTTGTCATCTTCAACTTTGTTTCTGCAGTTCTCAAATACAGAAAGCGAAACAAATGTGGGTTGCAGTTACTTTCAAAGACACATCGTTACTTTTTAACAGTTGATACATTGTAGTTATCATCTTTGTAGCTTGTAACAAAAATTCCGTTCGTATTTTGAAATTTATATCTTTGTCAAATCAAAGTATTTTTAAAGAACTGCGTTTCAAAGTTAATTTTAATAAGCAGGATTGCAATATAATAATGCTTTTTGAATGTACTTTAAGATGTAAGCTAATATATGTATTATATGAAATATAATGTATTGATATTTAGTTAATCTTTAAGTTTCTTATTTACAGTTATTTCAGTTTGATTATTGTAATTGACTTGTAATTATGAAAAATAATTCAATAGCTTAAAAAAAATCAAAAATTTGCAAAATCATTTTATACGCACGTATGCATCATAAAGGCACCCAAAAGCGCATATTTTTTTAACTGAAATATTCTTGAAGCCTCTTAACATGTGCTTGAACTTTTTAATGAAGATTAATTTTTTTGAGAATTTTTTGAATGTTTTTGTGTTTAGTACAACGACATTTATTTATTTCTTTACCTCATATGATGCTTGAAATATTTTTTACAACAAACAATTAATGTTGGCAAATGTTAACATTACATTTAATTTAAGAAAAAAATTAAATTCACTCTTTTTATGATATAAAAGAAAAATGTTTTTTGTAATGCTAAGCCGTAGCCATACTCGGATTAATTTATTTAGCAAAAGAAAGAGTTGGGATCCGGATTTAAATATCGGTAAAAGCAAAAACGGCTCCAGAAATAAATGAGTTGTCACTAACACGCCAATCCAGTTTCTATGAAATTTATTTCTGGATTAGTTCGAGCATTTTTCATTTTGCAGCACTGAAGTTGGCATGTTTCTAGGAATGCTGAAAACTACTAGTGCTACAAAGTTTATATCTTTTGGGTGAACAATAAAATACTGTCTTCTAATCGCAATTAGTTGCATGTGTTTTCAGCTAAATCCTTGTGCACGTGTAGGACTTAATTTACTAAATTTGGTAATAATTTAAACATTTAATAGACATTTACTGCTGTGACGACAGCTCATGTATTGGCTTTAATACCCAAGCTAAGAACTTAGGACTGTTTTGACTTTTTTTCTTTCCTTCTAATCTGCAGAAAGAGTACACACGCATTTAGGATTTGTCTCGATGGTACAGTTATTTCTAAAAAAAATGCAGAAAAGAAAATTAAAAACGGGTGTGGTTATGTTCACCAATAAAAACCAGAAAAAAAAGATAAAAATCGTTTTAGGATTTCGCTGCATTAGCTTACAGAATCCTTTGATTAGTTTTTGGATTATGGGAGCTCAGTCAGTCACTTATAGTACTAATGAAAAATGTCAAGATTAGGGTTCGGTGAAGTAAAATGTATCATGGTGTAAAATGGGTAGGTTTGTAATTTACGTGAACACAAAAATAACAGTTAAAAAGAATTTTCAAAAAACCATTATTTGTAATAATATAACTTAGTTTACTGGTGGCAATATTTTTTATAAGTTCAGGTATTTTTTATAAATTATAAAATAGTTGTATTACTAATTTAGATTTAATGAATAAATAAGGTTTCTGTTGCAATGTAGCTTTAACTATAAAAATGGGTCATATAAAACCTATTTCACACCATTCACCTTATTTACCATTACTTCTTCCACAGACGTTTTTTAAAAGTTTTTATCCTGCCGTAATATTATTTAAATGTCTTTTTAGTGTTTTATTTTAATCCAAGTGAAAGAAATTTGTTATAACTTATTGTTCATTTTTTTGATTAAAATTGATTTAAACGCTATAAACTCTTGGTCTTAAAACGGATTTCTACTTTCTGTTCATTCTAATGGTGAGACAAGTGGGGGGGGGGGGGGATAACTGAATTGTAACAATCGTTTACGGTGACTTTGATACATCAATTCTGTCTCTCAAACTACTCCATTTTTATTTTAATAGGTTTATCGTACTTGTTAGAATAACAAGGAAAAATTTTCATAAAATTTTGCATAGTTACACAAAATCGAGATATAATTATTTATTCCGTGCAAAATTAAGTATTAGTCCGCTCAATTATTGCCTCTTGTTCAAGCATAGGGCAACTTCTGACTGGGCATACAAAATAAATTATTTCAATAATATAAAGCAACTTAAAGTCGATAAAATAAACTTTATACACATACACTGGCGGAAAAAAAATCCCAACACCAAGAAAGACTTGTGTTAGATAAACGAAATTTGGTACGCGTGTTTATACAACTGAAAGATGACATCGATTGAAATTTCGCGTTCCGCGCATAAGTGTGGCGCAGCTGGCGTCACTCAGAACATGCAAATAAGGCTTGTTTTAAAAGCGTGTTGTGAAGCTCGTGTGTATTATTTTTCCTTGAAATTTGACGAATTGCGTTCATGTTAGTCAGGAATGCCTTTAAGAAGACGAAGAAGCCATTATCAACAGCTCACCGAGTTTAAACGAGGTCGTACAATTTGGCTACGAGAAGGTGGATTTTCATTTCGCGATATTGCAGAAAGCCTTGGGTGGGAATGTTTCCACCATGCATGATTATTGGAAGCTATGGGCAAGGGATGGTACTACCTCAAGAAGATCGAGTTCCGAGCTGCCACGTGGCACGACTGAGAAGGAAGATCGCCGAATCTTGCGTACGACTGTGGCGCATCATACTGCATCTGCGGCTGACATTCGAGTTGCAGTTGGTACCGTCGTGACCCAAGGAACGGTAAGAAAATGTTTACTTCAAGGACAGATCCGAGCCAGGCAGCCTGTAGCCGGTATTCCATTGACTGCAAACCATTGCCGTTTCCGACAGCAGTGGTGCCAAGACAGAGCTCACTGGAGGTCGGAGTGGAGATTTGTTGTAATTTTTGATGAAAACAGATTCTGCCTTAGTGCCAGCGGTGGCTGTGTATTGGTCAGAAGGAGGCCGGGGGACCGCCTGCATCAAAACGGTCTATGGCCTAGACACGGGACCCACACCTGGAGTCATGGTCTCTGGAGCAATTTCCTACGACAGCAGGAGCATTCTTGTGGTTATCCCAAACTCACTGACTGAAAATTTGTCGTCAGTCTGTTAATTTAACCAGTAGTACAGCTCTTCATGAGTAGCATTCAAAGGGGTGTTTTCCAACAGGATAACGCTCGCCCTCACATCGCTGCTGTAACGCAATGTGCTCTCCACAGTGCTGACATGTTACCATGACCTGCAAAATCACCAGGTCTGTCTCCAATTGATAACGTAAGGGATATCATGGGATGGCACCTCGAGCATCATCCACAGTCAGCAATGACGGTCCTAGTACTGACACAGCAAGTGCAACAAGCATGGAATTCCATACCACAAAGTAACATTCGGCACTTGTATGACATAATTCATGCACGCTTGCAGGCTTGCCTTCAAAATTCTGGAGGTTACACCCTCTATTAAATTAACATAATTTCACATTTTCACAGCATTTTCTTGAGCTTAAATTAGCCAGTGATCTTGTACATTTAATCAATTAAACATGTTAACTAGACAATTGCATTACCCAAATTTCATTACTCTACAGTAATTTTTTCTTGGTGTTGAATTTTTTTTTTCCGCCAGTGTATAAATGCTCCAACACATTGTACTTTACAATCTCATAAGATTTCTATCCTTCAAGATATTGCATAGAATATTACAGTACAGGAAAATTATTTCAACACATTTACGATTTTTTTTTTAAACAGTCACGAGATCTTTGAATAACTGCCATGAAGATAGAAGTACGAAATCACTGATTTAGTAAAATGTAATTTTACGTTTCTCAAACTGATTTTTACATTTTGCTCTAACTCTAAAAATATTTTAAATATAACCAATAAAGCGGCATTTATAAAACGTTGTATAATCCATATCTTAAAACTTACAAAATATGAAACTTAATTTTTGCTTTCAATTTTTCAAAACTACAAATTATTTAAAGTTGGAGTCTATCCTCAACTAACATAACGTTTTTTAATATTAAATCAAAACCATTTTAAATTCATAACATTGTCTTTCTTACCAGGAAAGTACTCGAGTTAAGTAATAATGAAAAAAGTAAAAAATGGTACCATTCGAAAGAGCATACTGAGACATGTCTTTGACCCAAAGATCAAGTGCCCTCGTCCCCTCGTTTTCGAGATAAGGGGTCGTAAAGTCGGCCGAAAAGTAGCCAAATTTGAAGACTTGGCAAGAAATTGAAGCTACCTCCCGATTCTCCTTTCCGCTGCTTGCTTGACCTTGCATCATTTCCATGTTTGGTCATTCGCAAAGAAAGTAAAAAATGTTTTACGTTAACCCCTTACTTGTATGAGCTGAAATAAAGAATGCTGATCAAGACTATGATGTGGAAAGCAGAGAGAGGAACGAAAACTTTACAAAGAAGTTAAAGTTTTATCTTTTTACGATTGATAACAATACATTTTAGAATTTTAGTTATTTTAAGATTTTTTTACTGAACTAAGTTGTATGTGTTAATTATTATAACTTAAAATATATTACACGTGTTTCCAAATGAATAATCCGGGATAATTAAATAAGTATGAAAAGCAGCTCATGTACAAAAAACGAAATAAATAATCTTTGGGGTAGAAATTAAATTGTCATGGAATAAGGTATCAGTTCTTATTTAAAAAGAAAAATTGATACAAGAAGTTTCACTATCTGCCAACTCTTAACAAAAACATTTATTTATTTTAATTGAAATCGAGAAAAAATAAATTACAATTTTAAAAGAAAACGAATTAGTAAATATCAATAGCTGCAAAATTATCTCCATGTCAGAAATTACATCAAGGGTAGAGGGAAATAACTATTTCCATTCAGAGTCATATGTAGACATTCATTGTAAAAACCCCTGTCGTTCAAACAAAATTGGTCACTGTAGCGAAAAGTCTTTATAACGTAAATGTAAAACATATTGCATGCTAATTTCGTACTGTTTAAAAACACCGGAATGACTTTTTCTAGTTCTGCGTACGTTCAACGGGTAGGAAAAGACTAACAAAATTGTAAATCAATACAAGTTTTAGCTTATTTTTCTGTAAAAGTAGAAAATAGGTGGAAAAATTCATGAAAGAATACACCGCAAAAAAAAAAAAAAAAAACATTCAAAACAATTGAGTCGAGAAAGCACAACTTAATAAAAATAATTAAATACACGGAGAAATTTAAAGTAGGAAAGTTGGGTTTTGAGCTGCGGAAACTGTGACCTGTCAGTCTGTTTATTGATCCTTTTTCTGCCCCCCCCCCCGCAATAACTTTTGAGTGCATAGTCCGATTCGAATTTTTTTTTTTTTTTGATCGAAAGATCTCACTTAGGACAATACACTCCCATATTTGACTTCTTGATTTGAATAATATGTCATTCAATTTCGAATATCCGATTTTTTCCCCTGTCCTCACTTATAACTTTTGAGGGAACAAGTTCGATTCGAGCGAACATTTTTTTTTCGAAATATCTCAGAGAAAACACCTCATTTCTGTTTGATTTTTTTATTTGAACACATTTTCATTAAATTTTGAGCATTTTTTCTTTTTCGAAAGACCATTCTTACATACCCAGTGATGCAATTGACAAAAATGTTTAGGAGAACTCGCTTTGAGTTATAGGGGACCCACCAAAAGAAAAGTGGTTTGAAAAAATTTATATTTGCAATTTTTACAATTAAAAACCCTAAATATACCCCCCCCCCCATACTACAGAATTGTACGAAAACTTAAAAAAAAAAAAAAAAAAAAAACAGGAGGTTCAGTTGTCACCTCCTTGGCCCCTTTAAACGAGGGACCTGCTTTAATAGCAAATAGTAAGATACAATTTAATTTTGATGTGTTGTTTAAAATTGTTTTTTCTCTTTAAAAAGTTCTCTGCTTTTCATGTCATAGGCTTGATAGTAGCTTTTTGCTTTAACTCGCACAGGTAAAGTTCAAGATTATTGTAAAGCCGTTTTTCAAAAGCTTTCAAGATGACCAAAAATGGGAATCAGGTTTTCCGTTGGACGCAAATAGTGTAATCGCACCGCAGCTTCCAGTTTCATTATAACTCGCTAAAATTGGCGATTTTTCAAAAAAAATTAGCCGACTTTAGGACCTTATATTTCGATAACGGGGGCGCGAAGGCAAAAACGCGTGTATCCAGAAACATGTTTTACCATGCTCTTTCGATTGGTACTCATTAAAAAAAAATTCATTATTCCATGATTGCGTACTTTCCTGGTTAGAATTTTTGCCTTTAGTGACGCCCGTGAATTTCATAGTTCGACATATAACAAACTCTAAAAGCATACTAATACTAATACTGGTAAACAACTATACATTTAGGTCATATGAGATCAAACCTGAGAGTGTATCTAGCCTATATGAAAGAACTTAATTAATAAAGTACATATTTACTGTTTCCTTTTGTAAAACAGCAGTTCAGTTTAGATTTTTAGTTTTAAATAATGTATATTCACCATCTGTATCACAATGGAAATTGAAAAAGCACTCGGCTGAAATAGACAAAAAAAAAAAAAAAAGTATTTGAGCATGGTAATGCTAAGCAACAAACTGAACTATTTTGCTTCTAAATTGTCCTCCTTTTTTAAAATCTTAAATTTAAAAGGTTTTGGCCGAAAAAAAGTGAAATTTTTGCAAATGCATACTTTTTCCTCAAAAAATCATTTAATCATTCATTGGAAACATTTTCTTTAATGTAATCATTCGAAAAGTTTGACATTAGCGATTCATCGAATAAAATTGGACACATTCCAAATTCGATGGGATTAAATTATTTTCTTTTTTCTTGAAAGACATTAGAAAATTTTGATTAATAAGTTTAACTTCCGGAGTTTATAGTTTCATACAAAACATAATAGACTAAATTTATTTTAATTGCAACATCTAAAATAATTTTTTTTTTATTGTTTCAATATTCTATATGAAACTATTAACTTTTGTTTTACTCTTGTTGGTTTAATCAAAATAATATCTTAAAAAATGATGTACGAAATGATGTACATTTACGAATTTAAGGACTTATCTTTAAAATGAGAAAATGAAAATTTTAAGATTAATAATGATAAAAATTAGGGACTACTGTATATTCCTGTTTATGAGCATTACATTTATTCGTGAAATTGATTAATTTTTCTTGACTATCTATTCAGAAAGGAACCAGCTTGTGAATGAATATGTCATTATTTCGTCAAGGGTAAAAATGCTGTTCCAACATATACGTATATTATTTATTTACTTTGTACAAATCGGGAATATTCTGGTATTCTTAATTTCTTAATGCTTTTGTATTCCAATAAAGAACTTTTGACATGAAAGATGTTTATAAGGAATTTTTTTAATGACACTCAGCTCGATGTTATGCACACTTAAATCTAAAAGTAAGGAGCGATATGGGTACAAAGTGCAGGAAGGGTTGACGTAAAATTAAGGGTAATTCCATAGAAATGTCAACCTCAGCCGAAGAAAAAAAAATACCGAAGTGAAAAAAGTGTCGAAAAATAAATAAGTAAATAAATAAATAAGAATCATACAACATAAGAAGTTAAAAATAATTGAAAAAGTATTGTATTTATCACTGAGATTGGCCATAGCACATATAGTTTGTAGTGTGTCGACTGCTTGTTTTTCGATAGTTACGTCAGTCACGTTACATTAGTCACACTCCATCTTAAGTAAAAGTGACACTTAAGACTAAAAAAAAAAAAATAAGATTTTATAACTGTGTTTTATGTTTTTAAAAGTCAACTTTACACAGTTTTCAAATATATCGTTCAACTTTTAACGCTTGCTTAACTTTGAAAAATTTTTGCCTCAAAACATGAGCATTAATTTTCAGGGTTGCAAAAATGTTACGTTGGTCACACTGCTATTTTGGTTGGAAAAATATCTACTGTCAGTAATTTTGTTTTAAATTCGTAGCAGAAATGATACATAGATACCATGTACATTGAAAAGCCACCAGCATAACTAAAAAATATTTTTTATCCTTTAAGTTACAAGTAAAAACAGTTACAAAATCAGCTCTGAATGTTACGTTAGTCACGATGGAATGACCCTCAAATAGAATTTCAATGTTTCGAATTCAAATCCGTTCTTTTCTTTTGATTGACTTAAGAGATAAGGCTTTGTGCATTATATTCAAGACTACACTTTCTCAGCATAACTAGGTTTGAAAATTTTTAAGACTGCTTGTTAGTAAATGAAATCATGTTTAGATTTTCTGCAGTTGTTTTTTCCTTTTACCGCAGAGACGAGAGAGTAAATGTAAAGAGTGCTTTTTCACCCTTTAAAGTTAATGTGAGTAGATGAGTGCAATATGCATAAATAGTTCGCAATTTTAGGAAACTCTGCACCAATAATGCTCAAAAGTGCAAACAAAATTAATCATATTCTAAATGTATGCAAAGTGAGCGAAAAAGTCTAATTTGTTATAAAATTCTACAAAAAACAAGAAGAATGATAAACTTTATTTCTATTTGCTGAAAGTTCAGTATGTGTGAGGTTAAAGGAAACACTTCAAGTGCTCTTCAACAGTAACAGATAGGATGAAATTTCTAGCTAAATGTTCGAATAATCTTCCATATGACTTATCCTAACCATAAAACCAGTAGAGATCAGTTACTTCACATTTATTGAATTCTTGGAGTGGAAAATTTCACTAAATTATAAAAAAAGCCTTTTTTTTAACAGTGTCATCTTGAGACAACGATGAAGACTAAACATACTTGAAATGGTACGGAAATACCAGAATCTCGTCTTTATGTTGCTTAGTATTCATTCACTAATAACTTAGTTTCAAAAATCATCTTTAGACTGAAAGTAGAAATTGATTTCCATATACCTCACGTGTCCATGTAGTCTGACTGGTCCTATTATGTTACGAATCGTTGAATTTAGTGTTATTTTTGCGGCAAACCTATTTATTGGAATATGGTTTCTGTAAACATTTAGGTTATGAAGCTGTAAGTTACCGCCCCGAAGCAATTTACGAGCTGTACTATACCAATGTGCGACCTTTCACTGGTGTATTTTTTTCACATAAGCCACCAGTTTTTCTTTTTGGCTCTCTTTGCTTCTATAAGAAGATTTCTGCCTATTGATCAGTTACTTCCTATTCCATTCTGACGCCTGCTAACAAGCACGAAACTGCAGTCCTCGGACGGAACAACCAAGTTGTCGGTGTTTTGCATTCAGTTTATGAGTTTCAAAAATATTTATGAGTATTGTATTTCGGATTGTATGAAAATTTCTTGTGAAATCGTGTGAAAAGTTTTATAATAAAAATAGTGGATAAAAAAGACGCAGTTAATCGTTGGCTGCTTTTTACTTCTTACCAAAAACGCTTAGCTCGTATACTCAACTTCTCCAAATAGGAAACGTTAACATACCAATTACATTCCCCGCTATCAATTTTTAAAATATTTCCGAATCTCTGCGAGCGAGTATCGAAACATTTATATCCGATTCATCCCCCCATTATTAAATCATGCATTGAAAATTTTCGCATTCTATAATCGGACTAGATTTTTGACATTAGTCATTCCGCGATTCAGTTGGCTGCATTCCAAATCAGATGAAATCGAAATCTGTTTTTTTTCCCTTTTTCCTCCTTGAAATACATTTTAGAGAGCTTTGATTTATTGATCATAAAAATGAAGAGCCAGAGATGATCCTGAAAAGTTTAAATGCATAATGGAGAGGGAATATTTCAGAACTTGCATACGCAGTATTGAATGATAAATTCAAAGCATAATGGTAAGTTGTTAAATTTGTAATGCGGTTTCGTCCAGTACTGCTCTTTCTGCTTAAAATGTGTAAGGACTGAATTTTTTTCTCAGTAAATAAAGTTGAATTGTAGTTGAAGATGTTTTAACCTGGCAAGTTCTTCAAACTCAAGGTTGATGTTGTATTTTGAACGAAACATTTTATTATTATGTAATTGACTGTAGGTAAGTTAAATAAAAAAAAATTGGTGTGGATCCCACACCACTTCCTTGTACAATGTACATTTGAATTTTATTATAAACTAGCTGCCAGGGCAGCCAGATTAGCTTCCTGCTGCATGTTGTTGCATAATGTCCCCCCTCATTTTTACCTCATTTTGATGTTATATTATTTGCTATAATTTAATGTTCATAATATTTCAAGACATACTAAGCACGTGACCCGCTAATGCATCAAGCAGCTAGCTGCGTGGCCCAGCGTTGCACGGGCGCTTCGCGCCTTTAAAACAGTGAAGAAAGTTTCAACAAACTACTAGCCGCCAAATCGGCTCGCTAAAAGGCGCTTCACGCATTTACTTTTTTTCTGCATCAAAAAACCATTCGAATTTTTGAGATGCTTCGCGCCTTCAAAATGGTGAGGAAAGCTTCAGCAAGTTCAACTCGCTCAAGTGAAAGAAGCAAACTTAGATACTCAGTTTTTAATATAAGTGGATGGCTTTTCAACTAATTTATATTTCAAAAACCTACAAGTAGCTAGCAATAAAAGTACTATGTAAGTGGCCCGCTAACGAGTTTCATGTTTGACTTAGTTAAGCCTTCATTCAAAATTCTCATTATCATTAGTTTTACAGAAAATGAAAACTTGATGTTTTTTATCGTCAAGTTTGCAGTCTCGCACTGAAGCCAATAGTGTTGCCAGAATAACAAAAATATTTTTTCCCTAGTTCTTATAATATTACCTTTCTAAAAAAAATTTAACTGCCAAAAATACCCGACGGTATATTTATGAAGAATTTCTTCGTATGATTAGGAAGTTTTGTTTCGAATCACCCCGCTGTTCCTATACACCCCATTTTACGGTACGTCATGTCATTTTTCTTCAAATATTGTTTTTAGTCATTGAAGGTTGAAACTGTTCCTTATTTTTACTTCCTTTTACGTAGTAAAGGAAGTATTGTGATCGCGAAAAAAAATCAGTCAAATTTGAGTCTAAATTTTGATTTTGCTCACCCCCGAATAAATGTTCAGTAGTTTTTTCGACCTGTTAGCACGTGCATATGTACCTACCAACATATAAGCAGCCGAAAAATCCTTCTCAACCACCCCCCGAGTTCATTACGACGAGTTTTCTCGTGACGTCTGTATGTACGTAGGTGCGGATGTATGTGCGTATGTGTGTCGCATAACTCGAAAACTATATGCCGTAGAAGCTTCTAGCTTGGTATGTAGGCTCTGAGGATGGTCTAGTTGTGCCCCTCCCCTTGTGGTTGCATTCGAATGTTCCCAAGGGGGTGTTTTACCCCTTTTTTGGTGTGTTTCAGTGTTAATTCCAATGCAGACTCATGTGATATGAATTGGCGCGACCACTTGGCGCTATATCGCCAAGTTGGTCGCCAAGTGTTTGACGTCAACTTGGCGACAAATTTGGCGAAAAAATTATTTTTTGAATTTGGGTTCAACTTGGCGCTGTTGGCGATATTTTGCGAAAAATTCACCGAATGATATTAAAATCAGCAATATTTAGAAAATTAACCATTGTAAAATATTTTTTGCATTGTTTCGTGGCAGATTAGGGGAGTAAATATTTGAATTGTTACCTTGCTCCCTCCAAGCACTTTTTTTAACACTTAAGGCAACTACTAAAAAATTTACACGTAAAAGGAAGTAGTGTGGGGTCCATACCAGATTTTTTATAACTTGACTGCAACTAGCTGTTCCAACGTGTTTGTGTTCTGGTGTTTCTTCATTGAAATTAAAAAATACAGGGTGTGTTGTGCAGTAATTAACGCTTGGTGTTAAAAACTAATATTTTAAAAATTATATTTAAATTTTAAATCGAAGTTCAATACATGTTAGATGTGTAGCTATAGTATGGCGCAAAGAATAGCGAAATTCAGCACCACTAGCTAAAGTGTCAATGTGTTTCTATACTTTCAACAAGTGCTAGGTATTGAATTTGATTGATTGTCGAAATACTCGGACCGATTGTCTTAAACTTAAACTTTGTTTGGGTTGAAATTGTGTGCTGTTGTTGCTCGAATAATATATTCGTACATTGGAAATGCACTCAGAAATGCCATGTCTCGACATTTTCACTAAAAAAAAGCGGACACAAATCAATGAGATTGCGTAAATTAAAAATTTAAAAAACTCAGCCAACGCACCAAGTCTAACCCCCCAAATTTGGACTTAGTGCCAAACAGTTTTGAGAAATAGACACTTCTTTTCAACACGGTAATTAGGGGTCACCCTGTATGTACCGCGATGTATTATAAACATGATTTTGCGCAGTGTTATAAGCTTAGTGAGGTTCTGAATGTCACCAAATACATTCGTAAATAAAAGTATATATGGGTAAATACTCGCGCACTTAAGTTGTATTTCCAAAATCCATGATGTGTAGTGTATTCCATTCCCACATGTAAGCTTTCAAAAAACACATTATTTCTTCTTCCAACATATGTTTGAATAGTAATTAAAAGATCTAGTATGGATCCCGCAGTACTTCCTTTTACGTGTAAATTTCTTAGTAGTTGCCTTAAGTGTTAAAATAAGTGCTTGGGGTGAGCAAAGTAACAATTTAAATATTTACACCCCTGCAACGAAACAATGCAAAAAATGTTTTGCAATGGTTAATTTTCTAAATATTGCTGATTTTAATATCATTCAGTGAATTTTTCGCAAAATACCGCCAATAGCGCCAAGTAGAACCCAAATTCAAAAAATAATTTTTTTCACAAAATTTGTAGTCAACTTGGCGATATGTCGCCAAGTTGGCGTCAAGCACTTGGCGACAAAAAGCTTGGCGACAAATCGCCAAGTGGTCGCGCCAATTCATATCACTTGAGTCGGCATTGAAATTAACACTGATTTAAACCAAAAAAGGGGTAAAACACCCCTTTGGGAACATTCGAATGCAACCAAAAAAGGAGGTGCACAACTAGACCATCCTCAGAGCCTACATACCAAACTAGAATGTTCTACGGCATATAGTTTTTGAGTTATGCGACATACATACGCACATACATATGTACATACAGACGTCACGAGAAAACTCGTCGTAATTAACTCGGGGGTGTTTGAAAAGGATTTTTCGGCTGCTTATATGTTGGTAGGTACATATGCACGTGCTGACAGGTCGAAAAAACTACTGAACGTTCATTCTGGGGTGAGCAAAATCAAGATTTAGACCCAAATTTGAGTAATTTTTTTTAGCGATCACAAAACTTCCTTTAATACGTAAAAGGAAGTAAAAATGGATGAATCCTTAAGAATGTAAAAATGTTCAAATTTTATTTTTTTTCCATTATTTCCTTTTTCGAAAAAAAAAAAAAAAAAAAGAATAATGTGAATATTCAGAAAAAGTACAACGTGTTCCCCAAGTTTTCGACTGCTTTTGTAGATGTTGGCAATTTTTAGATATCTACGGTCATTTATATGTCACATTATTCTAAAAAATCGTTCGTTTTGTCAGCGGAAAGATTGGAATTCAACCTGTCAATAACGTTACATGTTCAAAAATGTCCAGAACATCATTTGTTTTGGAAGCAAGAACAATAGTTTTGACTATTCATTTGATAGAAACATTCATTTTGCTCAAAAAAACGAGAGAAGTTTTTTTTGGAATCGATTTCAAAATGTTTGAAAGAAGAATGAAATATCTCTTTTCCATGACAACTGTCTGGAGGAGATTTCTTACAGGAAAAATGCAAAAGATAAACAAGAAGTTCTGTCAAGTGAACTAAACGAGCCTAACTTTTCCCGTACATCGATATCGGGACATTCTAGCATTTTTTCAATATTTTTTTTA